>CAJNJA010078930.1:0-21166 GCA_905231915.1 Symbiodinium necroappetens
TAATCTAATTTCTACAAATTTTCATTTCATATAGATATTAATCGTAACTTTCAAATCTCGGAAGATATTAAAAAATATTATTTTATATTATTCATAAAATTCTGTTCTACGACCAATACTAAATTTTAGCGAATTTTATTTATTTTTTAAAATATCTTATAATCTTCAAGATCATAGATCCATTTGTCAGATTTATCTATAAATTAATTCATTGCAATATGTCCAATTTCTTTATAAGATAAGAAAATATTATCGATTCGATCTTATCGATATAAATAATCATAGCAAATATATATCATTTATTTTTTCGATATCGATCATAATTTCTATAAGAATGTCAAAAATATTATAATAATTTTTTTTTCGAAAATATTATTTTCGTAAATTTAAATAATTTAAGATAATAGAAAAAGAAAATAAAATAAATCTTATCCTAACGGTATAAGAAAACGGAGGAAATCATAATAAAAATATTTTCCAAATCATCTCTCCCTCCATATTAATCATTAAATAAATTTCATCCATAAAATCAAATAATATTCATCGAACGAATTTTCATCGATTTCATTATCATATCATTTCACGCAATCCATCAATTTTTCTACCTAATCGAAAAAATATTTCTTATTAGTTATAACTATATAAAAGAAATAAATCAAAATAAAAAAAAAAATTTTTAATAAGAAAATCTATATATAATAACCTTTATTTAGTAAAATCATTTAATATATTTTTATAAAATAAAATATTAGAAAAAAGCATAATATATTTAATAATCAATTTTATATTTATTTATTTATTCTCTTTATTCAACATATTTTTTTTCTCGATCGATTCATGAAGCAATATAATTATTAAAGCATTACAAATAAATACGAACGCCAATATAGAAGAATAACAATAGAAATATCCAAATAATATATTATTAACTCTAATAGAATTTCAATTTTCGTGAATAATCTATAAATCACGATCGAATATAAATTTAAAATTTTCTATACAAATCAAAAAAAATAAATAAAATATTTCCAAATAATCGAAATCGAATAAGAAAATAATTTCGAAATTATATATTATAAATATCAAATCTATATATACGAAGCTCTCTCAAATCGTATAAATTCATATTTTTCTCAATATACGATATCGAGTTACCAATCCAAAAAATAAGAATTCAATTTATTATTGTTTTTGCTTCAATAATGAATCACCTTTTACTTTCAAGTCTTATATTAAATTAAAAATAATTGTTTAAGAAATATTCGATGAAAGTTTTATTCAATATTTAAAGACCGTCATCTCCCAAAAACATGCTTCCGCCGTCGCCCTACGACCCATATTCAATCATCTTATAAATGTCTTCATCCACCATTCCATATCATCCATGTCCGCCACTCCACGACGCCCACGCCCAACATTCCGCGACGCTCCCCTCGATCTACCCTCGGCCGCCCCTTCGCGACACTCCCCACGATATGTTATTTAAGATACGAAAAACCTATAAATAGTGCCAGTACACTGTTAATTGAAATATATTCGATTAAGTATAGTATTTATAGATATGTACGGCTCTGAAATAGTTTAAGCGACAATAAGAATAATCTGAACATATGAGAACAGTTAGCAATGGGGATCAGTTTGAGATGTACGGCTCGCTTGAACGGTGAGCACTCGATTTATAGTGATGTGAATGATTAGAATCAGTATTGAACACTCCGAGATACGGTATCTTCTCAATATTAAGATAACATAATATTCCGATTTATTATAATATATATATATACATATATATATATCGCAGGCATTACTTAACTACTGGTCTGGTAACTTACCCGATCTACGGAGCGGCATTATCTTCAACTTGCCTGGTAACGCTTGCGATTTATGGCTCGGACGTCGGAGTGCGTGATGCTCATCACGAAAATCAACCTTCCCAGAATACTTGCATATCAGGAGATGGTCGCGAAGGGAGGGACGACGACTCTCAGTCGTCTGGATTCTGTGGAAGACGGCCGCCGAGAATCAGAGGTCGCCATGGTCGATCTTCGTCCGCATATTGCCATCCATTTCCTTCAGCATGACATAGTGGCATGGCAATTGGAACAAGGTCTGTACTGCAGCAAAGCTTGAGTGTCAGCTCATGTCATGTGTGGGGTCAGTGGAAGCAATCAACGAATCAGTCCGTGAAACCATGCAGGTTTCAGCGCACCCGTCTGCAAGACCAAGAGGCAATGTCATTCCACTTGTCAGAGAAAGACCCTCTCACCAAGTTGACCTGGGCACACTCCCCCCTGCCGAAAATGCGCTCCATCACTAAGCAACCCAGCATTTCAATAGTCCGAAAGTTGCAGGGTTCAGGCTTGTCGATATTGTGCATGGATATGCTATGATTGAAGCCACTCCTATCTTCACGTTCCATCATTATGGGCAAGAATACTGCAAAAGTCACCAGCACTGCTACGTTACTTCTTGTCAGCCTTGGCGTGGCTATTGTTGCTACCATATTACTATCTTGCTATCCTATTCTCAAACGGACATGACGATTCCCCTCCTGATGAGGAAGAAAGCTGTGATGATACCGAAGCTGTGGTAGCAGCAAAGCCCGACTCAACAGTCCCTAATTATCTAATTCGAACATTCCAACAACGCGAGGCTTTCCTCAATGCCCGGTCGGGCTACGGCTATCTTGTGCTCGGACTTAATGCCCGGCGCCTCCAGATGCCACCAAGACAACTTCACAAGAGACAACAGGACACCCAGCCAAGCCTTGCAAGAAATCACAAGCAGTCGCTCTGACAGCCCATTCGTTTTCATTCCTCGCAGTGGACATCGCAAGCATTTATTGGCAGGGTTCTTGCTAGAAGTGCAGCGCCCCACTCTTGTGTGTCAGTAGAACTCCTGACAACAAGGGGGTGCAGGAAGGCGGGAGTACATACCTGGGCTAACGTCCTGCCTCGACCAATGGGACAGCTCAGCCAGCGCTGCCCGAAACTAGGAAATGGTCGCGCATTCCGACATTCTGAGCGCGAAGCGTAGACGTAACGGATGCCGAATGCCAGGACCCTGTTCGATGGACGGTGCTGACAAACTGCCTTCTTGTTCGTTTACGCTTGATTGCCGTATCATCCTGAAACACCTTTTCCCACATTCTTGCCCACCTACACTTGCGACTGCAAATGTGCTGCAAGCGCCGACTTACGTTTCAATCAAGCGCAATATGGCCGTAAGGAGATGTCACCGCTGAGTTCCATGACAAGTGCCGTGGGACAGCCGGACATTCTATGGGCTGAGGACAGCACACGAGCAGGACGAGGGTGCCCAAAGTGGTGCTCAGCCTCTGAGTGAGACGACGCTGACTTTTGCACACAGCATGTGCCCTCCCTGCTCCCAAACTCTAAACGTGCGGAGTCCGCCAGTCAGGGGACCTTTGAGGCCCCTGAAGGACACAGTGAGAGAAGGCTCAGCTCGGTGCTCCAAGGACTCCATGGCTTTCCAGGCCAAAAGCACCCAAAGCCAAAGGGAAACTCGGCCTCTTAGTCCTAGTTAGTCCTAGTCCTCGTCCTAGTTTTTGCAGTTCTGCTTATCGTCAGGAGAGAATTCGAGATTAATGGAGATGCTTGCTCATCTCCATGCAGGACATTCCTTTCTTGTCTGCAAGTTGCCGAGAGTGGTCGTGATATCACGTGCCTGAATCTGAAGCCATTCAACAGCTGCGCCTGGCACTGCCCACAGTGATAGAGAGAAAAGCACGCGAAGCTACGTCTCTTCTACTTGTGATTTCGTGGGATTGCCCGATTTTGCTAATCAATCCTTCCAGGTTGTGCGGCGCAGCAGGAAAGACTATCGATGCAGTGGACAGCAACTGGCAGCACACTGTCTGGCATCCCCATGCGGCACCCAGCTACCAGGCATAGACCTTGAACTTTTTGCCGCGTCCTGCTTTATCCCCAAGAACCCCTACAACAGGCGCATCTGCCCCACAATCAGTGCATGTCTTCCCAGGTCCCGACACCGAAGGCTCCACAACGACGAGATGAGTGGCTGTAAAGCTTGCTGAAAGTCTCGGCCGCTGGAAGACCGCTTTTGATTGCAATAGCCCCACTCTTGCCAGATGAGAGCTTCTCTGCGAGGGCCCCTCTCCGGAAAAGTCATGCCAGAAAGTCCGAGAGGTTTGTTGCTGGGATAAAGAGGATGTTGGAATGCAGCAAGCGGTGCTGACCTCTAAGGGTCGCTTTTGAATGCACCATGAGCAGGGACCCTTCGAGCGGGGAAGCTTTCATCGAGCCGCGACACTGGTGCACTCGCTTCTTGACTCATCGGCGACCTTGAAGGCATCATGTTCGTGGGTAGCTGAAGGACACTTCGTGGCAAAAAGCAAGCTTGAGGGAGCGTGGCAAATAAGTCTCTGCCTCTGCTTGAGGCTTCAAGCTGTCGTTACGGCAAGCACAGGGAACTAAGGCACTGTCCAGCCAGCTGCTTCAAACAGGCAAGCATCGGACGGCCTTCGCAAATCACATGTGGCAGATCATTGTGAGCAAGTTGGCTGTGGCCGGGTTTCAGGCGGACCAGAAGCGCATGCCGAACATTACGTGCCTAGCCGCCTATAAAGAATTGGATTCGTGGGAAGTAGCCTTGGTTCATGCATGCCTGGTTCTGGGAGGTTTCCTCTTGCAAGCCAGCAGTCACGAGGGAGGACGGGTGAAGACAAGCAACTCTGGCTGGACATGTCGCCTGCGACAGCGGCGAGGCGCGCAAACTCCACTGCCTTGGCTTGGTTTTGCATATATATAGCTGCTACGTACTGGATGGAGAGCGTGAAACTGGACTGCACAAGAGAGAGATCTGACGTGAACCTGCGGTGGATGTGAGCTGTGTCATGATCCCTGAGAGTGCTTGCGACTGTCAGCACAAGGGGCACGAACATGTCGTATAGCTCTTCGAGTTATTTGGTGATGTTATGCCTGGTTTTCGCTTCCGCACTACTCCTTGGTCACTCCCTTTGTCCATCAAGCCGAAAAGGCCAGAATGTACGAAAACCTGCTGATTAGATGTTCGCAGAGTCCGCTGAGGCTGCTGCCTCCGCCCGTCGAGTCTGTGCTAGTTGCAGTGCGACCCCCTCCAAGGCTCTAAGATGGATGGGAAAGTGCATCGAATCGCAGGATCTGCCTACACAAAAAGTCGAGTCAGGACTCGACTGTCACTTCTCAGTCTTCGATGATGCTCTTTGCTCTGTCTGCGGCACACAGTGGGCGATCAAGATGGCCGGCCTCGAGCAGCTGAAGCCAGTCTCCTGACACTAAACGCTCAGAGCTACAAACGAACCCCACCGCTCCAAAACTTAAGGATGCAAGCCGTGTGGCTTGGCTTCAATAAAACGCGCCTCAACTCTACCTTTCAAGCTTGTCTGTTTGTCTGAACTCGAACCTCCGAGTCGGAAAAACAGAAGCCTTCCCTGCTCACAAATTCTGACGTGCTTGATGGGGACGGAGATGTGTCATGGTCTGGACTAACTATCATAGGAGTTGTAAGCGCAGGCAGAATTATGCTGAAAGATCTGCTGCTCCAAAGACTAAGAGGGTGGTAGTTAAACCTCAACGTACAAGACACAAAGAATACCCGCATCATCTCGGCTTTCATATCTTCGTATGGTTCGGAAAGAGCTGTCGAACCAGGTTTAGGTGCTGAGAACATCGCGTGTAAGCCCGCTCGAAGCTGCAGCCTACGCCTATGCTCCATGTATTCGGGGTCTTGAGCATCCTAGCGACAGTAGGCAGGGTGCTTGGCGGCGGAGCGCATTCGGGTACGGGGTTCAGCAAGCTTGGTTCCATTACCGTGCTGCGTGATCGCATATCGACAGGCCTTCTGCACGGGTCTCCAAGACCTCATACAGCGCCGTCATCTCTGACAGTACCTCCGAATCGCTGAAGGTGAGCAAGACGTTACAAGTATACATGTATACATGCGTATATATATATGTATGTACATACATGTGCATACATTTGCATACATGTGCATACACTTGCATGCTTGGACGTACCTGCATACATGCACCCTCCCACTCGCCCCACCCGCCCACCTACCTACCTCCCTCCCTCCCTACTACTACCTCTCCATACCTACCTACGTGCCTACCTACTAGACCTACCCACCTCCCTGTGTGCATATGCATATATATACACACACGTACACATGCACACATGTATGTGTGTATATCTGTATATGCATGTGTGTATACCTAGGACATATTTACATCTGCATTTACATCTCCGTATAAATGCCTGCATACATATATACCTATGGCGTACATTTACAAAGGCCGACTCCGCATGCAATAGATTGAGGCTGACGAGTAGTAATGGCATGGCACAGAGCACTCTGCACGCAAAAGACTCACAAAGCTCGAAATCCAGCCGCCTCCCAGGCCGTAATGCCACTTCCTCGGCAGGTTTGGGCTTCTGACATTCTTAGAGGTAGCTTTCGTTGACGATGTAATGCTTTCGAAAAGCCCGGACGAGAGGCCGTGGGCGATGACCGCTTGTTCGTGTCTGGTCTCATTATGCTTCAAGCAGATGAACCTTGCTTGCACTGCCCACAAGTAATGCGTGATTGTACTTGTTGTCCTGTGCAGTATTATAGAGCCTTCCAAAGTCCATACATTCTATTGGAAGCAAGTGTGAAGAGCATGACTCGGATTTCGTGGCAGAGGTGCGGACTGAATGCTAATTTTTTTACAGCAGCGGCCAGAAGACGTTTCTCACGACATCTGCAGGCTCAAGTGCCAATTAACACAAGCAACTGACAAGCAAAAGACACCTGACTACCAAACCAGCAGCACATAGAAAGAACAACCGGCTCACCGAACTCTTAAAATCACATGACAACCTGCGCATGTGCATTTTACACACCCATGCATATTAATATGTCTGTGTAGCTATAGTTGTAACTACTCAAATACGGCCGTTAAAGGCATATACTGCCATGCATATACAGATACACAAGTGTAAGGTACGATGAGCAACATCGCAAACATTAGTTACTCATCTGTATACATATCTCTGCGGTGAGCAAGCGCGTGGGTTTTTGGCATGCAGTGTATATGTACATATACACGAACATACGTAGCCACTCCTCTCTATTGGCTATGTAGATTTGTTGCCATGCGCTTCCGGGGCCCTCTCCTTGACTCACCGCATTGGCGCAACGCTGCGCCCCACGAAGGCAAAAGCGCAGGGCCTGAAGCAAAGTGCGGCAAGAGCAGTGTGTGTTGTGCGTTCGCTGACTACACACAATTGTTCCTTCGTAGACGAACCTTCCAAAAGGAACAGCTGTTTTTACTAATCCACGCATCAGGTCAATGAACTTCAGTGCTTCGCACGCGATTGCCTGATCAAAGTCCATGGGTCCAGAAGCTTTGACAGTTCAAGGGGCAAGCTGCAGCCCCAAACATCAAAAGCTACATCAAAACGAGTCGCAAGCTGAGGACTCTAAAAACTCAGCGGCAGTTCTTAGAGCCAAGCCCACTCGCACAGCGCTTGCCTATCCTGCTCGTGGCAGTGTGCGACAACGAACTGCATAACTTCAGATTATGTGCCTCATCGCACTGATACCAAAAGCACATCTCCCGGTGCAGTCTCAAAGCTCAATCCGTTGCTGCTCCAACTGCACCCATCTGCTCGGACATTCAACTTTGCCCCGAAGTCCTCCCGGCTGTGTATCTCTCCAAGCGGCTCAAGCCTCGGAGTCCGAGACACAGGCAGTTCGGAACCCTTTCAACTCTCAAAAGGCCGTCCTTCGAGGACGTGTGGTGCCCTTTTGCCGGATCGAGTCTCGAACGAGGAGGGGTCCGACAGAAGCTCGCGAGCCTGGGCTGGTGGTGACAGTGATGAAACCCAGAGCCATACTCGATTCGACGAACAGTCGAGTCGTGCTGGCGCGAGGGCTGGTGCTGCCTAACGTTATTCAGTCTTGCCGGCCTCCTGTAATCCACGGCTTGTGCCGTCCTTTCGAAAGCTGGAGGTCATGCCCTCACCGCTTTCACAACTTTTACTGGACCTTCCTACGCAAACCTCTCACCACCTTCACTCCACCGCATTGCACGACTTGCAATACCATGACACCATGGCAGCTTGTGTCGCAACGACAAGCACCATTCGATACGTCCAGGCTGAGGCGGTGGCCACTCGGAGCCATGCCACGAACTGCGAGTCCGCCTGTTAGACAAGCACAGCATACGTCGCAAAACTGCCGGGATTGCCCGAGAAAAGGCCGTAACAATGGGTGGCGGCTGCAAAGCTATCGCAACCTTGATGGAATCATTCAAAAAATGATGATGACTACTGCTACAGCTACTGCTGCTACTAATAAGTAATAACGATGATCATAATAACAATAATAATAACAATAATACACGACTACGACGACGACAACGACGACGACTACGACTACGACGACTATTACTACTAGCAGCAGCTGCTACTGATACTACAAACAAAATTCTACAGTAAACTGCAATGCTTTCGAGAGAGGCAGTCCAAAGTTCCATCAGACTGCAGCCACCGAAACCGCGGCTTTTTCACATTTTCTACTACTGCCGCTACAATTCAACTACGTACTACTGCTACTGTCCGTAACAGTACCAACTACCACTGCCACTGTCACTACCACTGCTGCTGGCCCTGGCACAACTACGGCGACCCTGTCTCTCAAGATTCGTGGTGGCTAAGTACCATGACCGCAGCTGCAAGGCTGCGGGCTGCTATGTTGTGGATCGCTGCAGCCGCTTCTTCATCTTCTTCTGAAAGAGAGTTCACCGGCTGCCTCCACTGCGTCCATTGTCTGGGCGAGGAGGGGCGGCAGCTCCAACAAGGCCTTTAAGACGAGGGGCGTCGAGTGGGGCCCAGAGGTCTCTGGCTTTCAAAGCGATGCGAGGCGGCGGCAGGGCCGCTTGCTCTCCTGCAGTTCTTCCCCGCATCTAGCTTTAGAGTTTCTAGAGGTCTTCGTGGCTTCGGTCTGCAGGCGGTCCTTATGCCGGCAGATGACTGCTGGCTCAGTGTCTGCAGGCATGCCAGGGTCTGCAGCAGGCTCTGAAACCTGGGAAAGCTCAAGACTGGACAACGCTCGAGGCAGGGTAAGCATCAGGGGAATTTCGTCGTTCGTCATCATCGGGCTTGGGTTCGAGGCATTCTGAAGGTATCGATTAACAATCCGTCGCCAAAGCTTACTGCGTGGGAGTGGTGGTGGCGTGCAGCCGTAACTTGAACCCTTGCAACAACTGACGTCATGGTGTCCGGCCCTTCGAAGCAGGGTGACAAACTCTCACGGAAGGACTTGCTGAGAAAGGTAAACCCCTGCAGAGCTGGGTGTGAAGCCACCGCCTGAATCGAAAGGCGACCCAAACGACTTGGGGGCCGGGCGGAGCCCCAGTGCCGAGCCCGACAAACGCCTCTGCTGGGAAGCTGCGGCAGGCGGCAGCGGCCTTTCGTGGATCGGGGGCTCGCTTCTGGGGTAGCTCTTGATTTAGGTTCGCAAGATCAGGGCTTTTTGGACTCGGGCGGCTTAGTTGCGCTAGCTGCTAGGCGGGGCTGCCACATAGTGACATAGTGTCTGCAAAACCTAGTCTCTGACGATGCACCCAACGTTTGCACACGCAGGCGTAGTTTCTCTGTAGAACCGGAACGGCACTAGTCTCGTGTACATCTCTGCAGGCAAAGCATGACTTTCAGCCTTCGTGCCCCCACTCCCCTCATTCCTAAGGCGTCAAGGCATGCAGCCAAGGCCTCACAGACAGCTTTCAGCAAACTGGCCGACAGCTCCTGGATCGGTGAGACAGGAAACGAGACGAGCGCCTAAGCCTAGCGGCCTAGCATGACCCTCCCTACACCACCCCTACAGATATGCTCTTAACTGCGCAAACACCCGAATTGACAGATTCTTCGCAGTGGCCTTGCATGATTTTGTGCGCGGCTTAACCGAAACACACACCTGCAACGTCTCTAATCGCTCTGCTTCCACCTCGAGAGGCTCTGCAGGTGATCCCAACTGACAGCCCCAGGCATTGAGCGTTTCGCGCAATTGATTCTTAATTTTCTGGCCGTGACTCACGATCGCATTGTACCTCCCCTGGGCGGAGACTTTGATCTGCTTCAAAAGGCGTGGCCTTGATGGCTTCTTGACCACATTGCCGCAGAAGGCCGCAATCTTGGTGGCATACAGGACAGGAGCCGGCACACGCACAGCGTTTGGAACATTATAGTACATAAGGCAGAGCCGGTTTGTAAGGTTTTCGAACAGCTGCAGGGACAACTCAGCTTGATTGATCAATACAGTATGGTGCGTTGGGACAGCGCTCGCTTTGGCAATGGCCTGGCTGAGCAAGAACTCGGGGGTGGGACCAGGACAAGTTACGGGGTCATCCGCAACAGTACCTGGCTCAGGGTTTCTGCCTGGCTCAGGTTTCTGATGTTCTCCTTGTCACCCTGGAAAATCCGCATGTCAGTGTGGCGTCGCTGGGCTGTGTTTGATATGCCTGTAGCAAGGCAAGACAGGATCGATCAAACACAGCCCAGCGGCGCACTGAGCTTTCGCAAGATAGCGTGCTCCCAGCTTGCCCGTCCTGAGGTGCGTGGCGAAGAAAGCTTCCCCGGTCCAAGGCACGGCCGCTTTCTTGACCACCTCTTTGTCCGCGCCGCGAAGCTCCGCGTAAACACCGCTGCCTTCCTTGTCTACGAATCGCAGCACCATTTTGCACCGTTCACCTCCTTCCTGGCGATGCCGATGACCTCAATTTTGGGGGTGCGTATCCCTTCTCGAATTTGGCAGCTGCATTCACTACTTGCAGGAGCGCTTGCATCTCTATGGCATCAACCACGGGCCATTCCTCCTGGTTCACTGCATCGATGCACAGCAATGGTTTCCGGCAGGATGCCATTATTGCAGCCTGTAAAAGCATTGAGCGCATCACTGAAGCGGCGCTGCAGTTCAACGGACAAGCTGGTCCTCCGCTACTGCACGGATCCCTTCTCCAAGTCGGCTGCCATGGAGTAAAGCTGAGAGAATACCTTCATCAGCTGGGTGCTCGGGGTAATGTTGTCGATCATCTTTGACTGCAGTTCCCCGAGCTGATCACTGCAGCAAACCTTTGTCGGCTCCTCCAGCTTGCAGCCGAATGCAACCCTCGCAACATCTCGCAGTGACCGCAACCAAATCTCCGATACTGGCTCATCCATCTGTGCATAGAACAGTCGCCATTGATCGATCGTGACAGGACGCTGAACACTGTTCCGCAAAGATCGAGCAAAGCTACCTGCCTCAATAGCATAGATCTTCTTTTCATTGTTTTCTTTGCTTCCACCTCGAGCGTCTCTGTGGGTGGTGCCAAATGACAGCGCCAGGCCTTGAGTGCTTCAGGCAATTCATTCTCCATTTTTGTGGCGTGCGTGGCGATGATATTGTGCTTCTCCTGTGGGGAGACGTTGATCTGCAACCTATCTGCTTCAAGACCTCACTTAGAGGAATCCTTTCCTGGCGCATCTCGTCCGTCACACAGAAACGGCAACAAAACTCGGTCAGCAAGAGTATCTTGTCCTTGGCCTTTCGTGGATAATTAAGCTTGCAAGAGTGGCTGGGCCTTGAAGGCTACAGACTTCTCGTAGAAGGCTTCCAAATACTTCGCTTAAGCAATTTCGACACACTTCTCCCCGTCACTCCCTCCTTGCTGATGATACGTGAAGGTGCTGAAAGGATTCATGTCGAAATGCACTTGCTTTATCCTATACACACGGAAGTTGTAGCTCGGTCAAAACCATTGAGGACACACAGAATCGCAGCCATTCGGCCGTGATTTCCGGAGATGGCTGAAAGATATCCGTACGTTCCATGGCACCTTTCAAGACTTCCACTTCAACAATGTTCTTGGCACTGGCCGGCTTGTGCAAGAGATCCAGTTGCAGTAAGGGCCCAGCACTACCCAGTCTGGCAAGATTCACGCAAAATGCGCTGATTACGCTGTGGTGCCCCTTGACCTGTTTGCAGTCGTTCTTGTGACAAAGCGCTTGCCAACCCTCTGTATTCGGCGTTGCCCCGCTAGCTGGTCAGCAATGTACTGCCCTACCACAGAAGCCCCATTGGACCATCTTGGATCTTCTGGGCAGAGATTTCGGCCACATGGCAAACATCCAGTTGCACGAGCTTGCCGTTCTCGTCGCATACCTTCAACGGAAAGTTCTCCACCTGCGTGGGAGAAAAGATGCGGCCAGGCAGCCAAATCACAAAATGAAGCAAATGTTTCTTCATGTCGACCCATCACCTTGCAAGCAGCTTCTGCTCACAATCTGCGGAGGTCTGCGGATCAGGAAGATCATACTCACGCTGGATGCTGTTGGTCCAGTTCATCCGCAAAAGATTGGCCCTCGCCGGGAAGGTGATCTCGGGATTCCTTCCGATAGTATCTTTGAGCATCTCTTGTGCAGCTGTGATGCCATCTTGTTGTATGGGCAACCGTTCGTCCTGGTACATTTACCACTCTGCAGCCGCAGAGATTCCGAAATCTACTGCCAGGCTACGGCTACATGATAGGGCTGCTAACTGCTCGCAGAAGGTTCGTGAATACCGCGGGCATGATACTTGAAGATGTGGAAAGGTTTCAGGTCGAAGTGCACTTGCATTATCCTGTCCTCGGGGAAGTTGCAATTCGTCACCACGGAGTCGCAGCCATTCGGCGCTGATTTCCGCAAGTGGCTGGAAGGTATCTGTGCCAGTCATAGCACATTGCAAGACTTCCACCATAGTTTTGGCACTGGCCGGGCTGGCTAAAGCAAGGCATCTCATTGCAGTAACGAGCACTACGCAGCCTGGCAACATTCACACAATATGAACTGGTCACACTGTGGTGTCTGCTGACCTGTTGGCAGTCCTTCTTGGTAAAGCGCTGGCGCTTGCCAACCCTCTGACTCCGGCGTTACCACGCTAGCTCATCAGCAATTTACAGCCCCACCACAGAAGCCGGACCGATGTGCACGTCTTGGATCTTCTGTGCAGTTATGTGGGGGCCACATGGCAAACTTCCAGTCGCAGAGGACTGCCGTTCTCGTCGCGAGGCTTCACTTGTCCACTTCGGTGGGAGAAAACGTGCGGCCGGGCCGTCAAATACAAACTGGAATAGATGTTTCTTCACGTCAGCCCGTCCCCTCCGAAGCAGCTTCCGCTCACAATCTCTGGAGGTCTTTGGATCAGGAAAACTCATACATATATGGTACCATATATTGGTGGATGCTTGTGGTCCAGTTCATCCGGAATATATGCACCCTCACTGGGAAGGTCTTCTCATCAATGCTGTGGGTAGCATCTCTTGGCATCTCTTCTGCAGCTGTGATGCCATGTTGTTGTACCCCGGAAACCATTTGTCCGGGTGCATTGCCTCTCTGCCGCCGCAGAGACTGCGAAATCTCCTGCCTGGCTACATAGCATGCCGGCAACCAAAGCAATGAGCCATGGCATTGAAGCAAGGCGCTCATTTGCAACGAGCCCCATGCTTGGTGAGCTTTGGCGCTTTCTGCATCCACGGCACAACTCTAGCAGGGACCAGCGGTCATTTTCTACTTTCTGCAGGAGGCTGCACAAAACTGATTGGCATGGTAGTGTGGCTCTTGGCACAGCGGCACCGGACTGGAGCAACCGAACTGCGCATCGAGATATCGAGGTCTGGCGAGTGACAATTGAAACGCCGAATGCTTTCCTATGCCACGATAACAGTCGACTGAGCATGAACTCCCCCCTTCATGCCGTCAAAGCACTCGTTCTCTCACCAGATGCCATTGGTGACTACACCATGTTGTGTTGGAGCTATGGTCCGGAAGCACTGTCGCTGCATTCCATCACTCCAACCCTCCAGCCTAGCAACCTGCTTAATTTGCCCCTTCTCGTGACCATCATCGTCATCATCATCATCAGCACCATAATGATAATGGCTGTCAGCAACTTTTCGATGCGATAATGAGCAGTGCGGTCGTTTCCGTGACGATGACGTAAGACTGCAACAATTCCCCTTCACACTGTTGAGCTGTAGAATGATATCTACAAAGGCTGCTGCCAGGTGAAGATCAAAAGCAAAATAGCAATACCATTAGCTGTTTTCGTCGCTGGGCGGTGTCTCCGGCAGCAGTTGCGGCAGTCAGAGTAGCAGCGGCAACGGCGGCAGAACTATAACGACGCTCACTGTCAAGACTACAACAGGACACCACCGCTCGATGCCCCTCATATCACTGGCGGCAGCTAACCGTAAATTCAAATTAACATAGTCTTGGTCGTTGTGCTTTCGCATTCGCTGCTACCTGCGAGTCACCACCACGTCTAGCCAATGTTGCCACCAGACCGTGCTTGACATCATCCTTGCACTCCTGCTGATACTCCATTTTACAGGAACTCCCCGCCTGACCTCGGATTCGGAAGCCTCGGCACCCAGGGCAAGCCTGCTCTTGGAAGAGGAGGGACATGAGTCGGTTTGAGGCTTTGGGACGTCGGGTCTTGGCTGCTTTGGAATCAAGGTTCATGCCAAGAGGGCTCAGAATGGTTCAGGCTGAGTGTCTCACCCCGGAACTCAAGCCTCTGGATATGCAAAAGGTTCTACTGAGGACCCAAGGTCAAAGGCATAGGGAGCTTGCAAGTCACACACTTCCGTGTCTCGCCAGAGTAACCCAAACAGAGCCGGCCATGGTTCGAACAGCTTGTCCTACACACGGACAGCCAGGAATGCTCGGACAGGAGTAGTTCTGTGTACTCCTGGTACGATACGCAGGTGCAGTAGTAGCCAACGGTAGCCAACGGAGAAGGCTTACTTCACCATCACTGCTGCAGCTTCAATCTTCAGCGATGCAGGTACTCCGCTGCTCCGGTGCCTCCACAGAAGAACCAGCATGGTGCGCAGTAAACTCGACGGCACACCCTTGAAGCGAGTCACGTGCAAAAGAAGGATTCGAGGAGATAAGGCACATTGAATGCTCAAACACGGCAAGCCAGCGCCGAACGGCTTGTCATGGCTAGGCAGGGGCCTGGATCACGCGCAAATTCTAACCTCACGAATAAGCTCTCGGCGTTGCAGCTTCGAGATGCAATCTCCTCGCAAGTCTCACAGGACGAATGACTGCTGTCATTACTGGCGATCTCAGTCGACATCGTCGCTACAACAGTGCATGCAGTGTTCACTTTCTGATGCCGGATAGAGCCAGCTGAAACAGATCCGCTGAGCCTGGAGTCGCATGCGTAACATGGAGATGCGGCCGGGCCAGTCTGTCGACTCTGTCAGCCTTGGCGGGAAACGCCATGGCTTCTGTCTCGGCTATCTACTTGAACACGCCTGTGCTGCCTGTATGCGACGAATGTGGAGTGCCGCAAGTGGCGAAAAGGCTTTAGGCTCAAAGGCTCAAGGCGAGTGGGCTTCTAGCCGACCCCACGAAAAGAATGCCTTCAACCCTTAGAAAGAGCCAGATCTCCCGGCTAACATGATATGGGTTCTCCCCACACAAGTCTCTCCTGGATCTGCTAAATCCTTACGACATCGAGATCCTCAGCTCCGGGTGCGATCCGGACGGCAGTCCTCTGAACCGACTTAGAGCAAAATCGAGAGCCCAGGGCATCCATGACCAGGCCCCAGACTGCGACCCGGCCGCCAACTCCTCCATCGCCGCCTCGATGTCGGCCTCACAGCTACGATAGCAGCTACGAGTCCCGACCTTGCAAGCTTTGGGCTTCGCTCCGGCTCCACTTCTGAGCCCCTCTGAAACAAAGACGCTGCTTTAAGAGGCGGGTAGATTTATTCCACCCCGCCCCCCCAAAACAAAAAGAACAGAAAAGAAAAAAAACAGCCGAACTGGCCACAGCGCTAGGGAGTCGAACATGTCAACACACAAGCCGTCCTTCACGGGCAAGCGAGACCCGGACCAAGAAGTCAATTCAAGTGCTTGGAAACACACGGTTTGAAAACGACATCTGTACATTCGTACTTGTTGGCCCTGCGAACACTTTCCAGGGGTGCTTGTGGCACAACATCCAGTCGTGCCTCCAGCTCGGAAGCGTCCCGGGTTCCTGCGAAGTGATTCCGCATAACTCCCATGTCAGACTGTGCCATGCTGCGAGCAATCTTGCGTTCAATGAAATGCCTTCTGGTGCTGGAGACTGAGCGTCCACCTCCGAGAACACATGTGCAGTTCAAGTTTCATGCTATGCAGGCCGCCAGGTTCATCCTCGTCGAGGTCGGGATTTAGGATCGTGCCTACCGTGGCCGATCCCAACTCCTTTTCAATTTTGGCAAAGAGGCATCATTTCCTTTCTAGACAGCCCCGTGGATGGGGGCAGATGCTCAAGAGATCAGTTGAGACTTGGCCATGCTTGGAATGCTAAACCACAACTTTCTCCGTACCTGCCTGTGATTGAAGCACCATAATATGAAGTAGGGGATTCTACTTCTACTAATACTAATACCGCAGGACCACCAAACCTCCAATAACCTAAAACTGCAAACCATCAATGACCCAAAGCCATCGGCATCCCTCCATACCATCAACTATGCCAAACTGAAATTCTACCTGATAAACTGATAGATGAGAAGCTCAAGCAAAGAGGTCAGGGAATCCTTTGCAGAGTCTGGCCTTCAGGTTTGGCCGAACGCTCAGATACCCTCGTGATCCGACCTTCTGACTTCGAGGATCCTCCACTACCCTGTACAAATCACTTCAACCTGTGGTAGAAGATTAAGGCATCATCTGTTCTGTACGTTGTCTCTGCGGCAAACCTTTACCAGCCATGTAGGATTATCGCACATGAAAGCGTCTCTTGCTGAGGGAGCTTGCGCGCAGATTGTAGTGCACCACTCTGTCGCTTTGTCGTCTAGGCGAACAGGCTGAGGGCTCCCTGCTCAAGCCGATGCAACCCTGTCGGGCCGTCATGGCAGATTTTGCAAACCAGCTTTTCACGCAGGCTGGGCCGGGCCGACGAACTGAACAGCCACATCGGCTGGGCAAAGTCACCAGCACCGAACACAGTCTGATGCACTCTCAAGCTCGTCGCCAACTGCTGCCGCGACCTCGTACTGCCCCACTCTTGCACTTAACGCAAGCGGCCGAGCCGGATGTTTTCGACTCTTGGCTTCTGCACATGCTGGCCAGCTTCAGGTCAGACTCTTCAGATGCTGTGAATCTCCGTTTCGTTGCCCAGCATCAACAGATTGCTTTCGGAAAAAAGAGCGAAAACTGGTCGGCACACCATGAAGCCTTCCGGAAGAGCGAGTTCTTCATAATACTTCTACGGACTAGACTCAAAAAGGCCCTGGATCTGCGCAGCCTCCGCCTGAGTTTGGTGCCTAGGTTGTGCAGAGCTCTTACGAGTAGCTGGTGTGTGCTGCATCCCGTGGATGCTTCGTTGCTGAGTCGTACAGATGCGGCGGTCGATTCCATGCTTGCCGCAACTTTGAGACTGCAATTTTTGGGATCAAGTCAAGCGTGCTCAGCTCAGAATTCCGATCTAGTTTCCATGGTTCAGCCTCGGGCTTCGGAGGCTTCATCTGGTATTGCGCCGCCGACCGCAGCCAGCAGCCCAATCAAGAAGTTTCTTGCCTCTTAAAGGCCGCCTTTTGGGGTGCCGGACTTCTAGACTTTCGAGGCTCTCCTGGGTGTTCACATCGTGAACTGCTACTTCACACCCGGGCACGCTGCCCGGAGCCAGCGACCCTCACCTCTGGCCGCCCAAGACCCCTGACCCCAGGCCCTAGTAGCTTGAAGCCCGACAGCACTCTGTCACCTCTCATGAAAACAATGTAACAACGAGTTTTGAAAACTTGCCTGGCATTTCCGAGTTTTGGCCTAGGCTTCGATGCTGCAGGTCGGGAGCAATGTGGTGAGGTAACAATAAGAACTCTGGATTCACTGCACAGCCTGAGACAACGCAACCTTGAGAGAAGACGTGAACTGCACTTGAAGAAGAGTCTTGCAGGAGAACAGCTGTCTGCGCTCACCGGAGACGTACTCTTCCTCTCCAACCTTAAGTGTTCCGGGGGGCCAGGCCACACAGGGAGGTTCGTTGGTCGCAGCCCAATTGCTTGGCTCAGCCATGAATGGACTGATAAAGCGGGACGCCCTGGAATCTTTGCGAAAGAGACACACTGTCTTCCAAAGTGGGCATCCGCCGTGGTCGCGAATGCCGAAAATTGCCGCAAGCAGCAAACTGTGTCGTGCGATGTTTCTGCAGTCCGATCCGCAGCTTCCTCCCTGAATAGCCTGGGTCACCAGATCTGTTACACGGTACGTCTCCTGCAAAAGATTCTGGATGCCTCGTAATGCATGCACTTTCGCATGCATATCCCAGAACTCCCACACCGGGCCCCACATTAGAAAGAACCTGGAGCTCCGGAAGCGAAGTCTGCTCCGAAGAGGCACGTCGTTAGCTCATGTGGATCTCAAAGAGCGTCCTACGCTAGGCCGCTAGGCTCCAGAGAGAAGCGTGGAGGTGTTGAGTACAAGAATCAAGCCGCCCAAAATCTTATGAGAAGCCTTTGATGAACCCCTTGAACCAGTGGGTGGGGCCGCAGTCTGGGCAGCCTGGAAAATGCAGCTTAAATGAACTGGCTACTGCCTGGCAGCCGATGAAACACCTCACAGATTAGCGCCAAGAGCTCCTGCCCTGAAACTGCAGGGCGACGTGTCGATTTGGCATCACGGCAACTATCACATCCTGTACCGTCAGCAACATCAGCAGCAAAA
Organism: Symbiodinium necroappetens; assembly: GCA_905231915.1. Lineage (NCBI taxonomy): Eukaryota > Dinophyceae > Suessiales > Symbiodiniaceae > Symbiodinium > Symbiodinium necroappetens. The sequence continues at coordinate 18,747 of CAJNJA010078930.1, forward strand.
TGGTCTCAATGCACCTCTTTGTGCTCATGGTCCCAATCGCTGGAATTTCAATCTCAACCTCAATATACCGAACCTCTTAATCATGATTATGCTGATGATTATCCTGACCGGTATGATTTCACCGTCACCATGTCCATGATCTTCTCCTTCTCATCATCATCATCATCATCATCATCACCACCCTCACATTGCTCAAGCACGGTCAGCCCCGTCAAACTGCTCTTTCTTTTTCCTTCTACCACGTCTACGGCGTGTGCGAATGATGCCCAGAAGACCAATGACAATAAGAGAGAGCTTGGTCCCCGCTTGAGGGAGCCATTCACACTGTGAGGAGTTTGTGACGACCCCACGAGCAAGGAGATCGTCTTCACGGCCCGCAGGCTTCAACCCTACCCTAAACAAAACCTACCAATCGTCGCGACTGCATCCGCTCAAGGCATGTGTCTGCAGTGCGGTTGGCATGTCATTACGTAGACATATGTAGACCTCATCATGCGCTGCACCGAAAGATCCAAAAATCTGCTTTTGCTGTCGACTTTTCCAGACCTCTGAAACAGCACCGCACTGTGGGACCAGATGGACGCACTGTGCTAATTACCTGCACAGCGACGTCCGTCAGCTGCGAACGCACACTAGCATTGACATAAATGGCAGAAATCGTTCTTGATGGTTCCGGGAAGTGGGAGGAAGATCATTCAACGACAAACGTTCTGCAGATTTTTTGGGGCTGAATAAACACAAGTTGGGGTGGACGGGTGGCCTTCTCGGGGTGACTAAGGTGAATGCTGCTGGAAAAGTGCAGAATAAGCTTGAATCAGAGATGCGAGCAGAAGGCAGGAGAAGGCAACGACAACATACAGGCTTTCAAAGCTTCTGAGCTTCCCCTGGTAGGGGCCTGGACGGTGCTGCCACGACAGTTAGAAGACGCATATCCACAAGCAGCCCCGAAGAGACTTGAAATGCAAGAAAAAGCCGTCTGACCGTCAGGCCTATCCAAGTGCGGCGTCTATGCTCTATGCATACAAGAACGAGCTGCAAAGATCACAATGTTTGCTTGCACAGCTCAGCAGTGGAGGCATCAATGATCTCCTGCACAGCTGCCAAGTGCTATTTTGGCTTGGAGCTTTCATTAGCGGGAGTCGCAGGAGCCATCAAATTCCAGTGGCCGTGGATGCAACTCAAGCAAGTCGCTGGCCTGCAGCTTGCCAAAGAAGGCCGGGTCGGCCTTCCATGCAAAGGGGTTGTGCTTCAAAAGGAGAACTTTAGCAATTCTGGAATCGCATGGAAGGAGCTCAGGGCTTGCTGGACCCGATAAGTACTTTCGAGTGCAGAAGTACATAACTTCGGCCGCAAAGCCGCACCTCTATGTCTGCGTTGAAGGGCAGATCGTCCTCAGCTTCACTCAACCAGCAAAGTGCTGGAGAGATTTGGAGTTACTGGGTCTCCAGTCTCCACTGGGATAAGCTGTCAAGCCCTCTCAATGGAACTCATCCACTCGTGATTGCCTTCGCTCTCCGAGACCGGCGCCCAGTTGCTGCAAACTTGGTCTTTGATGGTCCTGAGAGTGTTCGTGAAGACATCGGCCTGCACTGAAATGCAAAATTTCTGCAAGAGCGGAGATTTGGATTCAACCGATCTGGCTTGAAGAGATAGGCATCGACATGGGTCTGTGTTAGCTCTCACCCCTTCCAATATTGAATCTGGAACTGGGCCGACAATAGATAATCAGAAGGGGATATGCCGGGGTCGAGGTCGCTTCGGCTGGAACTGGGGCCGACTAGTCATACAGCCGAACTGAATATCCTCTTCCTTCCTTGAACCAGACCCAATGGGCCACTAACCTTAAACCGAGCGCCAAACGAATATATGATGTTGTCCCAGAGCCATGGCTGGTCAGCTCTTTCTGAATCTCTTTGTCTGCCCTTCACCCTCAACTCCTAAAGTCCTAAACCCCCAACCCCTAAACTCTAAACCCCTAAACCCATCCTAAACCCTAAACTCAACCCCAGAGCCCAAACCCCTAAACCCTAAACTCCTAAACCCAGAACCCNNCTCGATCGAAATCAGCCACTGGGGAACGGGCAGCTGAACCCGCATGGAGGAGATCGCCTCGCTGGGAGAAAAGCGTTCTGTTCGGGTGCCTTGAGAATCTGCGCATGCTCTTCAAAAGCTGACAGCACCACGTCTGTGGCACTAGCAAGTGAGTGGCGACTGGTGGAGCTTCTGCTGCTGCTGCTACTACCTTTTTCATTTTCAGACTTGGCTCCGGGCATCAATGTGGTTTGGCCCAATCAGGCTCGGCATGAAGTAGTTCAGCTTCTCCTGGGTCCATAGCGGAGCACTCCCTAAACTCGATTCAATGCAGTACACAGCACTGGACATAGGTGGATAGTCGCAGGCATACAATTTGGCCTGCGAGC
>CAJNJA010078941.1:0-21165 GCA_905231915.1 Symbiodinium necroappetens
ACTGTGCATATAGTCGCATCATTTCCATCGAATCGAACAGTTTTCCTTCTGCTGCGATGCCAAGTCAAATCGCGCGTCTACATGGGGATTGGCTACTTGTGCTGTGACTTTTGGGCATGTGCTGTGACTTTCGCCGGTTCGAGCGTCACCATGCGGAAAAACAGCATTGCAACGACTTTCGACGGCCTGCCGCGACTTAACGCGACCACCCAGTAGCGTGGTGAAGACTGGCACCTCTCTCGGTAAGTTGAATGTGTCTATTGCGCTGCACCTAGCAGCTCGCAGCTCCAGGATCACCCAAAGCTGAAACCTAGTCGTTTCACAGGTGGCCGGCCATTTAAGGCTTAAGGAATCTCCCAATAAGAGCATTCTACTTGATTGCATATAGGAAATCTCAGGTTGGCCCCTCCAGAGGTAGCGGCAGCGGAACCTCCAGTAGCAGAAAGCAGCGATCTGGCGACACAAGCAGAGGCAGAGGAGCCATCTGCAGGGCCGGAGTCGGGCGCAGCGGCGACCGAAACTGAAGTGACTCCTCCATTGGCTCCAGATCCGAGTGCCGAATCAAATAGCCAGAGTGTGACAGCTCCGCCTGCGGCAAGCGGCAACTCGACCCAAGCCGTGAGCGCGGATGAAACAGCAGCAACCACTGCAGAAGTGGATAAAGAACCAACAACAGCTGTGGCCGATTTGACGATGCCGGAAACAGCGGCTGAAACATCGCTGGCTGAACCGACGAGGCAAGAGGAGGCATCAGAACCTCCTGACACAGCGCCGGCTGAATCGACGATACCAGAGGCGGGAGCAGGGACAGCTGAAGCCGCCGCCGAAGCCACCGTGGCGAAATCGACGATGCCAGAGTTGGGACAAGAAACCGCTGAAGCAGCCCCGGCTGAACCGACTCTGCCAGAAGCCGCCGAGAAAGCAGAAGCTGACTCGATGATGCCGGAAGCAGCTGCTGAACCAGCTCCGGCAGAATCGACGATGCGACAAGCCACAGACCAACCAGAGTTTGGAGCACCCTCGTCTCCGAGCGGTGTAGCATCTTCTGCTGCACCATCCACTCCTAACAACGGTGGGAGTGGGGAGCCAAAGCCGACAAAGGCTGAGCAGCGAGCCAAACAAACTGCTCCCTCAAGAGGAGCTCCCTCGCCCTCCCAGAAGCTGCAAAGAGCCGGCAGTGCACCACCAGCTCGAGGCTATCAAGTAGCACAGGCGTACAAACACTCCATCGATCTGCCCCCTCGGTGGAGCATCCGCCCCAAAACAAACTTTGGCTCACCTTTCAAGTCATCGAAGCAGGCGGACGAAGGTGGCATGGCACCTGACATGAGCTCCAAATACAACGAGATCAGGCCGCGAGCTCCAGCCTACAGTATGATTCCCAGAAGCTCTGGCATCACCAAGACGTCAGAAAAGCCGGGACCCGGCGAGTACGCGCAGCCCAGCACGCTGTACGGCTCGCACCCGCAGTTGCCAGTCCCAGGACGGATCTGCAAGTCCACCCAGCGGCGGACAGGCCCCACAGATCAGTTGGGGGAGATGAAGAACAACCCAAGCCCGCACGACTATGACACCATGTGCTCCGGGCCGGACAAAGGTCACAAGTTTGGCCGTGTGGATCAGGCATCTGCGCCTAAGTTCACCATGCGCCCAAAAGTTGCCTTCGGCTCGCAGTTCAAAAGTGCCAAGCAGGCAGAAGAAGGTGGCATGTCGGGAGACATGAGCTCCAAATACAACGAGATCAGGCCGCGAGCTCCAGCCTACAGTATGATTCCCAGAAGCTCTGGCATCACCAAGACGTCAGACCAGCCGGGACCCGGCGAGTATGCGCAGCCCAGCACGCTGTACAGCTCGCACCCGCAGTTGCCAGTCCCAGGACGGATCTGCAAGTCCACCCAGCGGCGGACAGGCCCCACAGATCAGTTGGGGGAGATGAAGAACAACCCAAGCCCGCACGACTATGACACCATGTGCTCCGGGCCGGACAAAGGTCACAAGTTTGGCCGTGTGGATCAGGCATCTGCGCCTAAGTTCACCATGCGCCCAAAAGTTGCCTTCGGCTCGCAGTTCAAAAGTGCCAAGCAGGCAGAAGAAGGTGGCGTGTCGGGAGACATGAGCTCCAAATACAACGAGATCAGGCCGCGAGCTCCAGCCTACAGTATGATTCCCAGAAGCTCTGGCATCACCAAGACGTCCGACCAGCCGGGACCCGGCGAGTATGCGCAGCCCAGCACGCTGTACGACTCGCACCCGCAGTTGCCAGTCCCAGGACGGATCTGCAAGTCCACCCAGCGGCGGACAGGCCCCACAGATCAGTTGGGGGAGATGAAGAACAACCCAAGCCCGCACGACTATGACACCATGTGCTCCGGGCCGGACAAAGGTCACAAGTTTGGCCGTGTGGATCAGGCATCTGCGCCTAAGTTCACCATGCGCCCAAAAGTTGCCTTCGGCTCGCAGTTCAAAAGTGCCAAGCAGGCAGAAGAAGGTGGAATGTCGGGAGACATGAGCTCCAAATACAACGAGATCAGGCCGCGAGCTCCATCCTACAGTATGATTCCCAGAAGCTCTGGCATCACCAAGACGTCAGACCAGCCGGGACCGGGACAGTACTTGTTGCCAAGCACGTGGCTTGGCGGCAGTCAGCAATTGGAGGTAGGTAGGTAGGTCGGTAGGTCGGCCTGCGGTAGGTAGGTCCCCGGTAGGTAGGTAGGTAGGTAGGTAGGTAGGTAGGTAGGTAGGAAGGTAGGTCGGTAGGTAGGTCGGTAGGTAGGTAAGTAGGTAGGTAGGTAGGTAGGTAGGTAGGTAGGTAGGTAGTAGGTACGTTCGTAGGTAGGTATGAGGGGCTTTGGAAGGGCAGATGTGTTTTGGGGTGGTTTTGGATGGTTTAGTGGGTGTGTGTGTGTGTGTGTGCGTGCGTGGGTGGGTGTGTGTGTGTGTGTGGGAGGGCAAGGTCAGTGGGCAGGGTTGTTGAGGCTCGCACGGCGCATGCCCAGGGCTAGGGGCATCATCATTGGTTTTTCAGTGTCGTGGTGGTGGTGGTGGTGGTGGTTGTGGTGGTGGTGGTGGTGGTGGTGGTGTGGGGGTGGCGGTGGGGGTGGCGGTGTCGGTGGCGGTGGCGGTCGTGGTGGCGGTGGCGGTGGCGGCGGCGGCGGCGGCGGCGGCTGGCGCTGGCGGTGGCGGTGGCGGTGGCGGTGGCGGTGGTGGTGGTGGTGGTGGGGGTGGTGGTTTGGGTGGTTTGGGTGGTTTGGGTGGCGGTGGGGGCGGGGGTTGGTGCTGTTGCTGTTGCTGTTGCTGTTGCCGTCGGTTGTTGCTGGGATTGTCAATCTTGCTCTCGTTGGCAGTCTTGGAGTCTTGGGCGGAGGGACGGGGTCAGGTGATGCAGGTTGGTCTCGGACCAGCATCGTGAAATGGGGTCGTGAGGAACTCCTGTGCTGCTGTCAGGCTGTACGGAAGCCACCCGCAGCTGAAAGTGCCTGGCCGCGTGGCCAAGACGACATCAGTAGCTTGGTTGATGTTCCGTCCATGCACGCGAGAGTCGGTAGAGCCCAATGCGAAAGCAATGCTGAAGCATGACACTTTCGGAGGGTTGACTTGTCTTCGTCGTGCTCACCAGGACAGGTTTCCGCCTCCCAAGGTCTGCAACTTAGCCTCTGAAAGCTCAATGCAGTTGTGAGAAGCTCGAAATTACAGCACTTCGCCGAGGAGGACAACACACCTCTCTGACCGGAGGGGTTTTCGCAGTGATTCTGCCTGGTGTCGAGTTCCATTGGCGTAGCCTAAGCCTCCAGCCAACACTAGTTGCACACGCATGCTAGCCAACAGTTACATCTTGCAAGGCTAATCTGCTGTCGTGGAGGCTTGTGTTGTAGCAAGAGACTAATGAACCTGGATGCTAGCACGAACTCTCGGTGTTTTTCCTTCTGCATCCAAAGCGGCCAAGACGCCCAGAAAACTGGCTGTCTTTGCCGATCGTGTGCATCGAGATGTGATGGAAGGCAGCAACAGAGGACAAAGAAGAGGACTCTAGCGTCAAAGGTTCAAGCCGGTAGTTGCGGAGATGTACTGTGCTGTTGGGCATGTTCAAGCTGCATCCTTCGCCGGCTTCGCAAACCTGCCAGCATCGCAAAGAAGTAAGAGCCTGGGCAAAGTCCTCCTGGGGTGGTACCAGCCGAGGAAATCGGCAAGGAGAGAGCCAGAACCTTTCGACTGCGTCAAGCCACGTCAAAGCCGAAAGCCTTTGTGGAGGCCAAGTGTATGGACCTGGAGCCTCTCTGTCATGACTGTGCCAGGGCCTTTGAGGGTGGCGGGTTGGTACAAAGTTTGAGTGCGACAGGGAGCCTGCAGCCCCAGGTTAATCGGTGAGATGACCAGTCATCACCCCAGAGACACTCCGAAATTGCATCTGAGCTTTGTCATCTCAATGCAGCTGAGAGAGCTGAGGCAGGCTCCTTGAGATGCCCCGGGCAGCTTCCCTAGACTCGGATGCAGGACATGGCAGGATGCAGGTGGTCGACGTCTTCGAAAGAGAGTGCTGCACCTGAGGGCGCCAAGATGCTTGGCTCCACGATCCCAACATCATTCGCAGGGGGCAGCCCAACGGGCGGTCCGAGCGGTACTTCGGTGCCCCATGCATAAATGTGGGAAGAGACAAGGCCACCTCGGAACCGAGAATGGTTACCGAGGTGCAGATGCCACCCGTGATGCCCCTGCCACCGCCACCTTCGGCAGCTGCTGCACAGTCACAGTCTTGGATTAGCCTCGATGCTTCCGAGCCTCTTTCCAGGAGTGCAAGTCTCAATTGGTTCTTCTCCGTGCAACTTTTCAGAATTTCAGGAGCCAGCAAGGCACCTTGACGACCTGCATGAAACACGTTCAGCTTCTGCTCTTCTTCTGATGCTCAAGGGCTCTTTTGCTTGCAGACGGTTCGAATCTCCTCTGCCGGAGAGCAAATCACAGGAAGGAGGGTGTTCAGGTCCTTCGTCAGGCATGCCATGACCATGGCATCGTGTTGCCGGCGAGGGCCAAATGTCAACCGAAATAGGGTGACCACTGCATGGCATGATCATGTTGCGGGCCTACGAAACAACGAACCTTACATCCATGGAGTCTGTCGGACTGCGGGCTTGTACCGGCGCTTGCGTAGCGCGGTGTTGCACTGCACACTGCAGAACTTGCTGTGGAAACTGTCCGACTTTTTGCAAATCGCCTGTTCCCAGCATCTCGAAGCTTGGAGCAAAGAAGCTGCAGTCCGTTTTGCGACAACCCAGGTGGGCTCAGCATGCTTACACTGCAAGCACGCAGGCATGGGCAATTCCTGAAATTCGTTGCGGTGTCGACCTCGACTCGTCCAGGCAGCAGCAGCCAAAGCCGCAGCAGCCAAGGCAGCCGAGGTGGCCGCGGCACAGGCCGCAGCTGCGCAGGCGCGCCTACAGTATGCATTCTAATTATACTCTACACGTACTCGTTGGCAGAGGCAGGCGATCTTTTCTTTCCGGCAGCTTGCAATTTCCTTTAGGTTGCGCTAGGCCTTGCCACCTCTGTCCAAGTTTCACTCCGTTGTGGAATGCTCGCAGTCCACGCCAGCCACGCTCTGCATCTGCTTTCGCAGGGTGTGACTTCTCGAGAGAAGGGTTTAATTGAACTCCTGACGCATGCGTCGTGTTGGTGCCTCGGCCAGAAGCTTTGATGGCGAGCTTGAACATAGTCTTACTGGACTCTGAGTCCCCCCTGTCCAGCAGGGCTTGTGGCTGCACGAAGGGAAGACTCTTTGGCATTTCGAGGTCTTGCAGGGCTGCCCGGCAGCCACGCAGCTGGACCCGGACTCTCCAGCGGCAGGGCGGAGTCTCCTCCGTGTCGGCAGTGGGAGGAACAGGAGCTCTTGGAGATTGCGTTGAAAACTCCTCCACGACAGAGTGCTTTTGCAGCTCATGGAGACCTCGCCGCAGATGCTGACGCCTGCGTCACATAACTGACATGCTCAGGTCGCCGAAGGCTGCATCGCCAGCCTCGACGGCAGCAGCTTCCTGGGGATCCATACCAGGTTCAGACTCCGTCGCCTGTGAAGCAGGTGAAGTCTCCTCGCGGCAACAGGCTAGATCGAGTCGAGTCTTGATCCCTGCTGGCGTGGGCATGAGGTTCTGATGGTGGATGGTGTCTTCGAAGGTGTTCCGAGGATAGCCGATCGGCGTGGTTCACTGCGTGGTCTTGAACAAGTGGTGCAAAAATTAGGCAGCAGCTCTTTGTCAACCCGCGAGACGGCAGCAGGACAAGCTCTACCACAGCGGCGAATGAAGTACAAGCTGCAACTCTTCACGGCAGATCAAGCTCGCTTGACACACGCACCATGTGTCGTCCTGACACGCCAGCCGAATCAGGCGCGCATGTTAGTGGGCCTTCCTCCATGGCTTGGTTGACTTCGAAAACCAGCTCTGCCTGGACAAGTGCGGATCCGAAGAGTGCGACTTGCAGGCGGTCCCTCTGCTGCAGCAAAGCACTCTCGCGCTGCCAGCTGGAGTACTTCCAAAATGTCAAGCGAAACCCGAACAAGAGCCTCGGTCCGCCGGCGTGGCTGAGTGACAGCCTGTGTGATCAGAACAGCAGCCTGGATCTCTGAGAAGCTCATGCATGAATTGTCCTAGCACATGTGACGAACGTCAGCGTTCACGGACGTGATCGAGGTTGCATACTGGCCCCCGTACATTAGGGCGTGACCGTGTTCGCACACGACCTACTACGAGGTCGGGGTCATGTACGGGGGCCAGTACGCAACCTCCAGCACGTCCGTGTGCCTGAACGCGAGCTTGTTCAATTGGCCTTGTTCAAGCCACCGACCTTAAACTTGTCCACGAACACGATTGGGAGCACGACATCGGGCAAGTACATGTCCGTGTACGAGCACCTGAACGCGTTCTCGAACCTGGCCAGGAGCGAGGACGAGGCCCAGCACAAGTTCAAGCCCGCGTCCCGGGACGTCTACGTCTCTGGCCTCCTGAGTGCCCTGAGGGCCCAGCCCCTGTACAGTTGCAGCACGCTGCTGCGGCTGGCGCCTCGCCTTGAGGCGACTGCGGCCTCTGGGAGCCGTCCTTTTGGCTCTGCCCCGAGGGCATGCGGCGACGAGTCTGCCAGCCTGAACCTCCGTGCGATATTCATACAATGTCAAATTCTGTTACAGTGTAGTACAGTATAATGCACAGTGGTCCATGGAGTGTCGGCGAGCCTGCCGTATGTCCATTCCTCAAACGCAGTCCGCTGGCTCCAAGTCTGCATGGAGCCCTGTGCAGTAGCGATTGGCAGCTGCGCAGGCAGAGGAGATGAGTTGTCCAAACTTGCGAGAAACAGCACGCGCTTAGATCCGGTCAGTCTGTCCACATCGAGAGCCATTCGTCGGGTGTCCCTTACTGCTCTGGGTGCAGGCTGCGGCCACTCAGGCGCAGGTGGCGCAGGTCAGTGCGCAGCAGGCTCCGGTCTCAAAAGAGCGTTGCTATCCCTAACAAACACTCAGACAGAGAGGCAGAGAGCAGAGAGAAGGGGGGGAGAGCCGAGGCGGCGGCCGCGCAGGTGGCGCAGTCCCTGGGCCAGGGACCTTGGGGGCCCCTGGGCTGACTCGCAGCTTTCTCTTTGGTTTGCTTTGGAAGCCAGGCTACAACGTGGCTCCCGTCGGTGTTCCCACAGCAGCTGCCTACGGGGACCCCGGCCCCGGCCTGTGTGCAAGCCGCCGTCAGAGCGCTGCTTAATGCCTTTGCAGGATCTGCCGTCTGCGGCACCGCCATATGGCCTTAGCTCTCCGAACCCCATGCCGACAACCCTATCTTCAGTGCACCCGCAGCCGCCTCGTCTCAGTCAGGTCAATATGGTCAATGTTGCGATGAGTGCAAACGCTTCAGGCTGTGGATCTTGCCGGCTGCTCTGGCAGCATCTTGCTTCGAAGGACGCGAATCTTCGCGCTGCAGCAGACCTGTCATGGCCGGAATGATCAACGAAGCTTTTGTGTCGTTCGACTATGTCTGAAAGCCTCTGAAAGCATAGCTGCTCTGACAGCAGGAGCACGACCTGGGTCCAAACCATCGCCGGGGGAGGTTGGGGACAGGGAGTCGGCATGCCTTGCAGCTTCTGATCCTGCCTTGCGCCTCGGCAGTTCCTGTCATCTGTTCCGGCGGACTTCCTCAGCAGCGAAAGCTCAAAGACGTGCTTTCGGCAAGAGCAGTACTCGAGCTCGGACGAGACGGACCCGGCAATGTGAAACTCGAGGAAAGGGTGCGACTCGGGCTGTGAAGGCTGAATCGGGCCATGTGGGTGCATGATGAGACGCGCCAATCGGCGCGTCAGATCTCGGTGAAAAAGAGCCATGCATGCAGCGACGTTGCAGTTCCTTCCGCAGGTCCTGGTAGCGCAGGCGGGTCAGAGTAGTCCTTTGTAGCATGGCGCATCAGTGGAGGGGAATGCCATGGCGCGGTTCTCGTGTCGAGGAGTTCGCAGAGGCCACACTTCAAGCTTTGCATGTCGCTTTGGGCCTGTGCGGCATACAGCCCGCCGACGGACAGCGCAGGTTCGGGAGTGTCGGACATGGGATGCGCGGCCCTCTGAAGCTCGCCCGTCATTCTGGCAGGAAGGCCTGCGGTCCGGGTGCCGAAACTGTGTCGGGATCCATAGATTGATATTCAAGCGGAGCCTGGCTGCGGAGGCTACGAACTCGATCCTTAATGCCTTTGTCCGAGCTGGAGACTGGCAAGAGGCAGAGTGGCAGAGCTTCCCGCTGTCACATCTGTCACGCAATGGCAAAACCGCGCTTTCCGTAGGCATTTCAGATCCTCCAGGCACGAGGGAAAGCAGGTCCTGAATTGTGGACGATGCAGTGCTGGGCACCAGGATTCCGGGCGCAATGCTGATGCCAGGACCACAGAATGGAGCCGGGCGATAGGATGATGGCTATGGAGGAGTCTTGGCGTCTTGGAACAGGTCGTCCACTTCACCTTGGGACTGCGTTCCTGTGTTGGTGCCTTAGACAGGCAGATGCAGCAAGCAGAGCAGCAGTTCAGGATATCACCAGCAAAGCCGCATGCCTGCAGCTCCTGTTGGCTGAGGTTTCGGCAGCTGCCTGGCAGGCTGCGTTGTCCATGCTGCCCTGGCTTGCCCGCCTGCGAGTCAGCTTGGAGCTCGGAACGAAGCAAGTTCAGAGATGAACGACCGGTGGGTCACAGAGGCCCCGACCAGCACCTTTTCGGCTCGGCGTTGACCGTTTGTGGCAGAGCCGCTCGTTGGAGGGAAGCACCTTGGCTCAACAAGGGGATAAGTCTGAAAAGTTGGTGGGCCTGTTCACCTTCGTGGCATCAGCGAGGCTACCCGTATTTTCCTGTCGCTCGAGCTAGAGTCAGCTAGAGCTACAGTCATTTGCACTGCACGCCACTGACAGCGAACCTTTCAGACCACGGTTTATAGAAGGAGCCCCTCCGCGAGCAATGCTACAATCAAGTATCTTGGAAATCCGGCCGCAACCACTGGTCGATCTAGCTCCACACCCCTGTGGGATTTAACCCAGCTCTAAACCGAGGCCCTGTCTGTTTTTGCAACTTGGACCGGTGCATGTACACTCTCGCAGCATTTGTCTTGCCCAGGCATTGGCTATTCTTTCGCTCAACTCCCAGCCGTCACTGGCCGCAATCTGAGAGTTGTCAAGGACTTGAAGAAGGAAGAGACTCTGACAAGTTCAAGGTAGCACACTCTGCAGCAATGACTGCCTGTGAGAAGGTGGGACCGTTTGCCATTGTAGCTGTCGACGCACTATGCAACCGCGGCTAGACGATTCGGCAACGCAAGGCGGGTAAATGGCAGATGGTTCTCGGCATGCTTTACCACCTGCCAATACTACGGCTGCAGCCGGACTGTGCATGCATCTTGTGACTTGTGCTTTGCCGTCCCCTCAGACATTTGTTTCTTGACAGTTGCAGGATCACATCACGTTCACTTCATGCATAGGTCCTGGCCAGTCTTTGGCGCGCTTGGCAAGTCGAAATTGGAAGCCTCGCATGCTTCAGGTGCCGTTGAGAAGCTGGGCTTTTGGCGAGTTGCGATTTGGTTGCTGGAGGACAAACTGCCGAGCACATCGCCACTGCAGGCATTGCACCACGCGGCCACTTCTGTAATCTACGGACAGGACATCGGGCGCCTCGCCCTGCAGGCCTGGTGAGACCAGAGCCTGTGCCCATCCCTCGGAGTGGTGTGACACAAGGGGGTCTTTTCAAGGTGCCTGCTAGGAGCTCAATCACCAGGAAAAGCACGAGAACAAACCATGTGCGAAATTTGTTGCAGGCTGACCTTGTCAACATGTCCGGCGTGCTGAGTGCCCTGGGGAAAGGTCACAGGTGCCATAGCACCACTTATCATCTGCTGCATTCTGCCTCACTCAGGGGCACAATATGGCACAATGACAATTACGCATCAGTCTCATGCAGCTTGCAACGTGATGTAAACGCGTCTGAGAACACGCACACACACACACACCCACAAAAAAACACGCAGGTGGAAGAGAGCCCTTGCTCTCCTCTCCAGCATGACACTGCGGCTGCTCGAACCCCAGGCTTACTATCCTCTGCGTCCGTGCTTTCGAGCTGGCTTGCCAAGGCTTCGGCCGTCCACCGTCAGCTATTCCGCAACCATCACCGCGTGCGAGAAAGGCACGGAAAAGCATCGAACTGCGCTCGTGAGCTGTCTGTGCAAGCAAGTCACGAAAGATCAGCTGTCAGTACATCCTTGCAACCCCAGAAGAGCAGGACGAGCGTGGGAACATGCTCTGCTTCTGTTTCGAGAGACCCGAAGACAGGCGGGGTCAGGAAAGCAGTTACTCGTACGTAGCGTCGTAGCTGTGATAAACCCAGCAAACCTTTGATCGGTAAAAGGTGGGGAGGAAGATCCCAGTGGACGTTGCAATGCTGACTTCACTGATGGCAGCCTGTGATGTTGGTGGTCGCCCGGATCTCGGCTAAAACAGGTGTTCTACGCACCTGGACCTACTCTTGCCTCGTAGACTTTGCAGCGCCGTTGTGCAGGCTGGCAAGATGCGCTTAGCCTGCTGGCCACTGCCCGGGCCAACAGGCTTCGCTAAGTGCCAAGCATGAGAAATAGTTATAGTTTCACCTCACGGATAGAAAGGTAAACGTGCCCGTGCCCCGCTTGTGTCTTGTCCGTCCCACAGGCCTTGCTTGCTTTGCCCCTCAGCGGTTTTCCATTAATGTTCACAGTGATGATAGTGGCAGTAGAAGCAAGCCCCCGGGCCTGGCAGGGTGTCATGGCGTTGTTGGGCTGGGAAGGAGGATCAGGTGGAGGGTGCCTAATAACCCCTCGGTGGATGATTATGTGAATGCTTGATAGCTTCCGCTATATAGTGTTTGCTACCCGATGACGGTTTACTAGTAGCGACAAGCTATAGAACTGATAAGCAAGGTAATGTGGTACTGCAAAACGCAAGATTGGTGCTGAATGTGCTCCTAGTAGGGATACCAATTGCAGAGATCAAGGCTGTAATCATAGTGCCACATGACGAATGACTAGCACGGTGACGATGGCGGTGACTGCAACGTTGAAATTGCAAGGACTGACTAACAAATGTGCATAAACCTGTGAAGTGTAGTATTGTGGAGTTCACCGGGTAAAGCATAGGTGTAGCAAGCATGTTTTTTGATTGGCATTCGTAGGATCACATGCTGTGCACTCTTCTTCAGTCTTCCCGCAGGTCGGGATGTGAAAGTGGTGATCTCAAGCAAGACTTCAAGGCGTGGATCTCCGGTTCTTGCCTGCGGCGCTGTGTTGGTGTTTCAGGACAGTAAGAAATTGCAACTTTCGGATTCCCTGAATTGGGCTTTCAGCTTGGCGGGTCACGGAAAGCATTGCTTCGGCCCAGGCCATTGAAGAGCTGCAGAGCACTTGTCTCAGTGCATGCAACCGTGTAGTCCTCAGTGCTCTCAGTGCGCGCGGTGACGCTCAGTCGGGCCGAAGGGCCGAAGCCAGGCTCATTGCAGTGGGAAGCTGCTCTCGCCATACTGCAATCTGATGCCCGCACCTCACAGTGGACCTCGCAACCCTAAACGCTTCGTCCGCCGGCAATATCACTGAAGGGAAGTGACTTGCTTCACAACTCTGCGCATTGCATTGGAGTCGATGAGGTTTGCGATTTTACTGGCCTGAACTGTGCTATCCAAGCGTGCGCCGGGGCGTCAAGGCTGCGCCCAGTCATTTGCTCAATATGTATAAGAAATTGCCAAAGTGTTTCTACATGTCACTCACTCTCTCCTGTTCAAACCGGCTCAGCAGGACAGAGCTACGACTTCTTATCGTAGTTACTGCATGTGGCCGTTTGACCTCAGGTGGTCCTTGGCTGTTTCGATGGTTGAAGGCGCCGGGAATTCTTGTTGCAAGGCAGGGCAAGCACTCCAAGCATGTCAAGCAACGAGGCTGCTATCACACCGCAACACTGTCCGCTGAGAGCTAAGAATCTGCGGACATCGTGTTGAGAATCCTTCCTAGCGGTGGATGCACAGCATCTCGACACCAAGCTGAGCTCGAAGCGGCGCTGCATGTTGTTCAGGGATGGGGCAGGAGTGCGGAGCCAAGGTTGTCTTGGGAGCCTGCGTGGCGTGTCGGAGTCCAAGTTTCAGCCCGTTCGGTGCAGCTGTCGCACAAAATCGTTTACGAAACAACGGGTCGAGTGTGACGAGTGAAAGGTCAAGAGCTCCCCATTGCTTCCGGCGTTTACAACCTGCGTCCTCCTCAGACACATCCAGCCGAAGGCGCTTGTGCAGCCAAGAGCAATGTAGTCGGACACGAATTTGTGCAAAGGCTACGGAAATCCCGCAACAACTCGGAAGAGGCCAGAGTACACCCGTCCTGAAGTATCGCGAATCCCGATTCCAGCGTATTTTTCGGGGTTCACTAGACCAACTCTTTTCGCTCTGTGGGGTCAAAGACCAGCTCGCTCCCAGCATGCCCTCTTACGAAGAGCCATGACGCCGCGCGTGACTTTGCTGGCTGTCGACTCACGAATTGCAGGCAGAGACTTCCATGGAGGCTTCCCATCTGCATGGTGCTCGGACGCCGCTGGTCGACATATGGCCGAGTTGTCGGAAGTAAAAGTCGTGGGACTGAGCGCAACGTGAGGTCTTGGTCTCGACATTTGTCCCACGCCGCAGAGGCAGAGGGGCACAGAAAAGATGCCTTTTGTTTTTTGCAGGACCTCGGAGCTTCCATGTTCAGGTTGGCGGAAAGCCGCACGCATCTCTGGGCAACGCCAGCACCTTACCGAGCCGGTGCCCATGTTGAGCTCAGTGGCTTAGGCATGCAGTCGTGCGCAGGTATCTTCATCCATGACTCGCAGATTGCTTGACATGCACCAGTTGCGGGCTGTGTGTGGCGACCGATCACGATGCAGACTTGTTTCTACGTGCTTCCGGCCAGCACCCCGACCGTCGCCGACCGTTTCGCTGCGTAACAGCTTAACATCTGAGGCCGTTGTATGCCATTCATGACAGAGTGTCCATGCGCTGGCACAAGCATTTCCAGCCCAGCACGGCAAAGCATCCCGTGGTACCGGCTGGATTGGCTCCTCAAGCCCGACGTCGTCTTGATGCTCTTCCTCCAGATGAGTTTCCCTGCAGCGCATCCCGCGCTCGCGCCAGAAGCGAAGGTCCCCCTGTGACACTGTAGCAATTGTTTTTTCAGTCTCGGCGGTTGGAAGGTGCGGGCACTCAGGGTTGTATGTAATGGTGGCTCCTCAATGTGCGGAGTGGTGTCGGGAATCTATCAGAATGATATCAGCTACCGATTTGAACCTCGGTAGAACTGAATGACAGGCGATTGAAAAGGTCCAACATGGCTAGCGCCGATGGAACAACGGAACGTTAGTCGATAACTGTCTTTTCATTCAGTCAGGCTAGTCATGATGTTTCCGTGAGGAGTCGAAGAGCTTCTGACAGCGCAAACGGACCAGAATTCTTCGCCACGGTCATCAAGTCCATCGGCAAGGGCGAGTGTCTATAGCAATGACTAAGTCATTGAGCTTGCGCAGTGACAGGGGATACATTTGTAAAAGGATTGCACTATGGTTTCGGTGAGCGAGACTTCGGCAGACGCTGTGAGTGTATGAAGAAACTTCCCATCTTTGCGGTGGAATCTTAAAGGCCCTTGAAGCTTCTTGGCTTGCAGAAACGAGCAGTATAGACAAGTGGATGAACTTGTTTGCTCGAACCCATGGAGACAGAACTGTGACTTGTAAGTACGCGTGATCGAGCATGAAGGCTTCTGAGCAAGCTCACAATACGACCAGCCGCATTGTTACGAGTTTGCCCGTGCTTCACCCCAGCCATCTGAGCTGCGGAGCCCCTCGGCCGGATGGTTTGGGCAAGCATGCAAGCTCCCGTTCAATGCCAGAGCCGCGATTGAGGGACTCCTGTTTGCCGATCTGGCTTTGTGCTGCGGTTTCCTCTCGAAGCGCGGTAATCATTGGGCATTCCTGGCTGGCACTAGAAGTTGGCATGCCGAGCGCTCCTGCTGAGGTGTCTACAGCATGGCGAAACGCTCTCAGTTGCAGACATACGGAAAGGCTGCCTTGCGTGAGCACCATGGACTCAAGGCCAACGAGGTTCTGTGGCGAGACGGTTCAGTCGGAGTTGGAGGCGAATACAAGAGACTTACCGCACGAGCCAGTCGTTCTGGAAACAGTTCCAGTGCAGGCCATCCTTGCAAGCGGCCACCGGCAAGTGGCGGCCCGGATTGCGCTGTATTGCAGCGAGCTGGTGGAGGCGGCGAGGGAGTTTCTGGCATGCTGACATATGCTGACATGCCGTTCTCGTACATATAAAATCGAACAACCGGCCTCACGTCGTCATACATTTTCAACAGGAGCAACCTTCACCATCGGCGCACTTTACCACATTTGGTTCCGGTGGCCTTTGCGCAAGATCTGGGGATCGTCTGCTTGCTTGAAGTTTAAAAATTATGTTCAGGCAGCGGTTTTGTTGCACGGTTCAGCTGGTCGTTCTGCATGTTTTGATGGCATCTCCGGTCTTTTTGTAATCGTTAGGCTTGTTCGTCATGCTGAAACATACAGTAGCTATTGGTGGGGAGGCCAAAAAGCGATGCCCATACTCATGAACCTCCAGATATTGTGCATATGTGCGGAGTCTTGCATGGGCCTCGCGCGTCAGGCTGCACTACTCGCATCTTCCAGTTTCATTGTCAAGTTCGCGACTAGAACTGAGATTCCCATTCTCGGTCCGAGAAGTAAAGCTGGCAGCTACCAGCAACCACCAATTGTCTCTTGCCCTAAGAAAACTTTCATTATATGGCGTTTGTTTAGTCGGCAAAAGAAATGAAAAGTCAGTTGCAGTGTTCTGCTGTGCGCTAGTGTCTTGAACTGATTTAGGCGCCGGAGTGCAAAGTGTTTTTTGGGTGCTGGTGGTTTGTCACGCGATAAAGGCGCAGCGTAACACCGGGCGGTATGAAGCGTAGCGGAATAAACTTCATAGCACGAGGTGGGATGATGTGGCAAGACATGCCATGCGACTAAGCACATCATGCGGATTCAATCTTTTAGCCGTGGCCTCTAGGACTTCAAGAGTTTAGGTGAAGTGATATCAGATCACGATGCAGATAGGACGGACCAGATGGTGCCGGATAGCGTGGTCATCCGACCTGCGGTGACCTGTTCGTTGAAACAGCTAGGGGTGGTGACGAGACGCCAGGTGATACACGGTGCATTGTGCTAAAGTCCGCTGCAGATATGCCGTTCGTGATTCATATTGTTGTTCGTAGTCCTGGCTTGATTGCATTATACAGTTTGTGCAGTGTTACTCAGTGTGGTTCGACGCGATGTTGTGCTACATGAGTTCTGATGTGTGCTGAGATGGCGGCTGCTGTCAGGGCATTCATAAAATGGCCTTCCCTCGCAATCTGAAGAAGTGCCATCACGGCGACGTGGCATGATGACGTGGAGCAACTACGAAGTGTTATAATGAGTGAAACTACCCAGGTTCGATGTTGTGGTAACTAGAGATGCGATGAAGCATTGCATCACATGTGGAGCGGGTTTTCCCTTGTGAGTTTTTTTGTGATGCGATGAAGGCTAATGTATTTCGTGGGAGATCCCGGTGAGGTGAGACGTGGTGAGGGGTCAATGGGTGGACAGAGATCAAATGCTTGAGCCGGCCCGCAGCCTGTCGCATTTGACTTCTGCGCCGACTTGCAGGCCGCTCGCGAGGACGAACGGCAGCAGCTTCGCGACAGGCGCGAGGGTGCAAGTGGACCCTTGTTGCGCAGAACGACGGCCGCAGGCAATTAGCAGCCGGCGCTGGTGGACAGACGGGTGACGGCACAGGCGCTGTTGCAAACAAGCGCAGTGTGGGTCTCCATCACGCCGACTGTGCTCGGACTTCATTTGTTTGGCATCAGGCTTACGTCCTTCGCCAGAGGCAGCACAAAAAAGCGCAGAGGCTGCGCAGAAGCTGGCACAGCAGCCCACGTTGGATCAATTCCATACGGATCGTGCCATCCTGAGAACCACAACGAAGTCTTTCGTGGAATGATCGGATGGCTGTCCTCAGGTGCAACTGACAGAGACTGTGTGTGGATCCTGCGCACGGCATTTTCCATCAGGAACAAGGCAGTGCCGATCCAGATTCAGATGGAAACCCACCTCCAAGCAATACGTTGGCAGGTGATCCAGCGGGGGAAAGACGAGGCTCTGGTGGATGTTTCATGGGAAGCTAAGGGTCTTCTTTCATCGACATGGCTCCAAAAAGCTTACAAGGACACGGAAGCGACTGGTGAATTCCGAGGCATCCCAAACCTTGCCCTTACAGATGCAGGCGTACTGTTGCCTGAATGGCTAAAGTAAAGAAGCGGAGGAGATGTCACATGTTGTCCTTTGTTCAACACCACTCGAGGCACTCTGAACAGCACCGCACCCGCCCACACCCGAGGAACGACAGAATCATGTTGTACGCTTGTTTCTTTCGTCCTTTTCGTTCTGGAAGGGCGCTGCGGATGCTGCAGAGGCCGCTACGTATCTCACGATGCCGGACAACGGTGCATCAAGAGCAGAACTGGATCGACCGGCTTCGGCTTTAGGACTGCAGGGCTTTGGAGACGAATTCGGAGTCGTCAGGCCTCAGGTCAACGTCCTTGGAATTGGCGGCCCTGGTTGCTCTTATCTGGGTAAACTTCTGTGCAGCCAGATCAGTCTGTTCCGAAGCCGAACTGGCAAAAGACAAGGTGCACGTCGTTTCGTCCGTTCGTTCGGGTCACGGAAGCTGCACACGTCATTCATCGGAACTGCCAGGCGCAGGCTACCCGCAGCCGCGCTGTCTCAATGCAACTCGTCCTTTGAATGTGCATCGTAACTGCGACAGTCTAATGCAGGCTTTCATGTCGTGTTGTGTAAGGCATTGTCGCAGTAAATCCCGTATGTACCTGCAATATAATTGTAACAAGGACGGCATACATGTTTCTGCGCAAGATGCTACTGCCCGAACGTATTGAGGAAAGACGACAGTTTGATGTTGGCAGGTGCAAACGGCAGTATCCCCAAATTGAGGGAATTGGCCAGATCGGGTTTCAATCACTGAAAGCAAGCCTTGGTATGGTGCCCAGTGGCCTTTCAGAATGCGTGGAAGTAGTGAAGAGAGAGATGCAGGTGAGAGTGGCTGTTGAAAGGCATGGGAGCAACACCATGAAAAACCCTGCCCTGCGCACTTGCTCTCTGGGACTGCCTGCCCTTCCCTCTCAGTTTACAAGGGAACGGGGGAGGGGGGCTGGCTTATTCTCTCTCCTTTACTGTTTCCTTCTTTCGAGGGCATGGGGAATCCCTCTCTCCGCGTAACTATCTGTTTATCGTTTGTCTATCTACCCTGGCTCTCCCTCTCCCCTCTCCCTCCCTCTCGCTCGCAATCGCTCTCGCTCTCGCTCTCGCTCTCGCTCTCGCTCTCGCTCTCGCTCTCGCTCTCTCTCTCTCTCTCTCTCTCTCTCCGTCTCTGTCTGTCTTTCCCTTTCTCCCTAGATATGTCTCTGGGTATTACAAGCGGAATAAGTCTACAGTGTCTAGAGATGCATCGAGATCAAAGCTGTTCGTGGCTTTGGGGCTCCAGTTTAGGGATGGCTTCGGAGCCTGGTCTCGTGCCTGGCCGGGATCCCCTGGCTCAACATGCAAACTTGGGGTTCCACATGCGCACGTCGGTTTTCGGGATGCAGACTCTCTTTGTTGCCTGGGTTCAACCTGCACGGGTGAATCCTTGCTTCACCGGCACAGTTCGGTTTTCGAGATAGAAACGGCTAGGGGTGTGGTAGAAGAGTAAAATAGCAAATAGTATACAGTAAAATAGCCAACAGTAAAGCAGTAAATAGTACAATAGTACAGTAGTGAAATGGCCAAATAGCAAATTAGCAAAATCCTGGCTCAGCCGACACAGTTCGGTTTTCGAGATGCAAACGGATGGGGGCGTGGCGGAATAATGAAACAGTAAGTAGTGAACAGTAAAGAAGTAAATAGTAAAACAGCAAAAAAGTACAACAGTACAGTAGTGAAATCGTAGAGTAGTGGATAGTAAACCAGTAAGACATTGGCTCAACCGGCACAGTTCGGTTTTCGAGATGCAAACGGCTGGGGGAGTGGTAGAATATTGAAATAGTAGATAGCACACAGTAAATAGCTACATAGTAGAACAGTCAATAGTACAATAGTACATTTGTGAAATACTGGAATAGTAGAATAGTGAACTAGCAAATAGTTAAATCCCGGCTCAGGTCGGTTTTGGAGATGCAAACTGCTGGGGGGGGGGGGCGTGGTAAAATAGGAAAATAGGATTTTCCCGGCTCAACCGGCACAGGTCTGTTGCATCTCGCAAACCCAACCTTGCATGTCGAACGCCACAGTCCCCTAGAACTTGTGCTTAGGAGTAAAAAGCAGCAGCCAGCAGTGCTGGATCCTAATCTCGTCGAGCCGGGTGCTTGGACGTGACGCCACACGGTGCAGTCTCACGAAGGGTCAAGTTTTTTGCGCAATCCTGCAGCATTGATATAATTCCGGGGAGCTCGGCTCAGAGCTGTGTACATAGCCGTTGCACAAAGGGCCCAGTTCCTCCCCTTGTCGCATGGCCTTGGAACTCATGCAGCTAGCGGCCGGCCCTGACGCTTGCCTAAGCCAAGCCAACATCTGTTGGTTCGAAACCGCATGGCCTTCCTTTTGACACCGGGGTTTCTGCACTCAGCTGAGCTCTTTGACTTCAGCTGCGGAAACCGGGGAGATTCTAGATTTAAAGATATGTCCGTCCGAACATGACGGTTGGCGAGATGAACTGTTTGTGGTTCAGGCGCGGGCCGTGCAAGTCTTCAAGTCTGGCAACCTGACGCAGCAGGACACCGGCCTGGCGATGAGGGGTGCTAAATCTGCAGTTTTGGGCACGGGGTGGACGTTTGTTCATAACTCCAGCTCATCGTAAAAAAGGCTGGAGGTTCTGGACTTTAATTCGTCGCGTTTCAATTATTGAGTATTGAATACACAGCCGAGACATGTATCAGGTGTTTTACTGCCCCTGACCCGTGGCCCTGTTTTGCGCGGGTCCTTTTCAAAGAGCCCTGTCCAGATCGCACGCTGGCTTCCTCCTGTCAAGCTGGTTGCTTTTCGCCGAATCAGCCCCTGCTGCCGGCAAGTGGTCAGCGACCTGCTGGCGCACCTCGGCCCTGACACAGTCATACATGGGTCTCCCTGAGTAGAGTTTTGATGGAACATGGAGTCTTCTATACAGCATCAGTTAAGTCAGGTCCGATGAAGCCCTTCGAAATGCATCTGGGCTCAAGAAGAAGAAGTTTGCAAGTCTTGAGGTGGTATCTGCTAGTGTACTGCTTGATGCTTCCACGGTCCGTCAGGAGGTGCAAGCGGCACTACAGGAGGTTTTACATCAAAAGGATAACCGAGTTTGGGTGGGAATCCGGGTGCGAAATCACAGCGCAGACCCGGGGTCTTTTGCAGTGGACCGGCGTCAGATTACTTTGGCCAATCCATCCTCGAGTACGGCCTCGGCAAGCTCTACATCATTCGTGTTCAATCGGGTTTTCGACCACAGGGCAAATCAGATGGATGTTTGGAGCAGCATCCAGGCCCCTCTGATGCGATGCGTCCTGCGCCGCGAACACGCGTGCTTGTTTGCCTATGGGCAAACTGGGTCTGGCAAGACCTATACCATGTTTGGAGATCCGGCCTCGCCGTCGGAGAGTGGTCTGGCTTTCCGCATCTTGACACACAGAACGCATGCCGAAGGGTTTACTAAGCTTACTAGTCCCTTTCAGGATGTTTCAGGTTCTGTCTGGCTCTTTTGTTTCACAAGCCCAGGAATTACAGACAGCTTGAAGCAGCTTCTTCAATCGGCGACATGCGTGGAAGATCGTCCGTCGCTGGAGTTCAGTTTTCTGGAGGTGTACAACGAGCGGGTCCATGTTTCCCGGCTTCGGTCCAAAAGCTCTTTGGCCTTTCCAAGCTACTTGTACACGAATTTTGCAGGGTTGCGCCTAGGACCTTCTCGCCAACTCGAAAGTGTGCGTGCTGGCGGGCATCTTTGGCTGTCAAACAGTTGAGTTGAAGTATGTTGAAGTTTGCAGTAAGAAGGGGTAAGAAGGGTACTTGTCGTACGTTGCGTTTGATGTTTGAGCCGCTGCAGCGAGGTGAGAGGGAAGAGCTGGCACCTGGAAGCACATACCACGCCGCCAAGCTCGGAGACGAGCACGTGATTGTGCGTGGTCTGACAAGACGGACGCATCTCGGTGGTGCATGCTACAGATGATACAGCTTTGGATGGGTTTAGTGTAGACCGTCATGAAACTGCCGTGTCCGGGCTGTGAATAACATGATTGCTCCTTCTTGTCGGGAGGTGTGGTGTGCATGACATCACGGAGAAGGCCGGATGTCGAAAACGACGACGACCACAACTACTACGACTGCGAATACTCCGGCTACGACGACGACAACTACGACTACCACGACGACGGCGACGGTGACGGCGACTCCTCCTTTTACTACACTACTCCTACTGCCCTACTACTCCAACTCCTCCCACCACTACTATTACTCCTCCTCCTCCTCCTCCTCCTCTTCATACTTCCTCTATTATTGCTGCTGCTACTACTACT
>CAJNJA010078952.1:496-21159 GCA_905231915.1 Symbiodinium necroappetens
TATCTATATCTATATCTATATATACACATGTATATGAGGGGTTTAGGTCTTTGGGTTTAGGACCTCATCACGGGGAATTTCCAGGCACATTTCAAGAGACCCTCGCTACCCGCCTGCCTCGCAGGGACCTCGAGCGACAGGAGCTTCGGCAATATACCATGAGCGGCTTCGGCTCGATTTGGGTAGTTCTCTAAATTTGGGTCCCTTTTTGGGCCCTCCCACTAGTACGGCACCCTGATAAAAAGGACCCCCAAAAGGGACCCTAATTTTGAAAACTACCCATTTGGTTCAGGGTCCCATGAGACTCTTGGGTTCGATCTTGGGTTCGAAGTTTTGGTAGGGGGATGTTGAGAGACTTCGGTTCAAAGCCACAGCCTCGACTGTTAGACGCCAGTTCCCTAAACCCTTCGACCCATTCTTTGCCATGTAGGGCTTTTCCAGCAGCTTGCTGAGTGTACATACGGCTCCTACTAAACTCCCCAGAAGATCGCATCGCGCTTGCTTTGCCGTTATCTTGTGCTCGAACCTTTTAAGACCACAGTTCTGACGTTGCCTGGCGTAGCGATGCCATGGACCGACTCCGCCGACCGGAATCCTTCGATGGCGTGTTGAACCCAGCGAGGGGGCCATCTTCATGCGCGGTTTGCCAGGGCTCCCCGGAGTGGGTGGCTGTAGCCCTACAAAGATTCTGACTGGGCAAGAGGTGCTTGAAGCCGCATCGTGCATCTTCGACTCGTCTTCCTGCGCCGAGCACGTGGATGTTTTTGTAAGCCGTTGCTGGAGTTCGGCCCGCTGGGCGAAGTACCTGGCGCCATGCCCCCCACGTGAATCTGACAGCGGCTGTGGCGTGCTCCCTGACGATGTGGGTTCTGGCTGTCACAGCCACCATCGCATGCGCACATGGCACCGCAAGCCTTGAGGGCAATCTCCTTGTGCCAATCATGTTGGTTGGCTTCCGCATCGTGGCGTTTCTTGCTTTCATCGGCCAGCATGCCGTACATCGCCTGCGGCCCATGTCGATGTGGCTGGACAGAGCATGCATTCACCAGACAGACCAAGGTATCAAGAATCGATCCAAGCGCTACTTGTCTTCGTCGCACGGTCCTCTTCCATGCTTGTGCTGTGGGATGACACGTACTTCCAGTGCCACGCGTGCATTTCCTGCCTGAAGGCTTGACACGCCGGGAGATCCCTGGTGAAGGAGATTGTTTGTTCTATGCTCTCGGGCACGGGACGGGTCCGAACAAACTTGAGCTTCGGACTCCATTGTGTCACACATTCGCCGTCATCAGCCTCGGTATGCCGCTTGCTGGAATTGCATGTCACCGGAGGAAGCCGACGTCCCTCTCGCGGACTTTGGAGTCTACCTAGATTCCCTAGAACCTGGTGCTTGGGCATCCCTGTTAGAAGTCCATGTGGCCGCGCGACACTTGGATGGACCCATCCTTGTATTTTCCGAGCGCATGGCGCTGCAAGTCTGCAACTGTGCAGGGCGCGCTGGCCCGAGCTTGTGCTGTATTATCACAGAGCGGAAGCGCATCATGAACTCCTTGAGGGTCCGGTGCCTTCCGACGCACTCGCAAAGTGCACGGCGAAGAGCGGCTGCAAAGGTGGCTCCCTCGATGATGTGTCAGAGGCGGGCCTCACCAGGGCATCCGCCTTTTCGGGGGCCTCGCTGGACCGATGGACCGACGCCACTCCGCGGTGCCTCGCTTCAGTGGAAAAACTGGCAAAAAGCAAACCCCCCTTCTCGGCCCGAAGAAGGGAGTTTGCTTCAGGGCCATTCGCTAAGGTTCGGCGGGCCTCTTCGTCTCAGCTGCCTCTTGCGCAGTCCTTTGCCCGCGCACAGGCCGCCGCCTCTGCTTCCAGTGCCTCTGTCCATGCTGGCTCTCTGCCGGGACACTTGGCAGACGCTGCATCCGATGTGACCGGTCTGGATTTGGGCCAATGCACCGATGTGGCCAACCTGAATGACCTGTTCGATGCCGAGATTCCCGGCCCCTGAGCCCCACTGTGCCCCACCGGGTCCCCATAACTTTCCATTTACTCATTCCCCCATACTCAGAGAGTCAGACTGTGGGGCCTAGTAACTAGTACGGAGCCTGACCGATACGATTCGTCAGTCAGGATGCTGCATTTTGTAGGCCTAGTATACTGTTCCCCCTGTCCTGATTCCGAAGCTTAAGGCTCCTGAACCCGAACCTCTAAACCTTAAACCTTAGACCTCTAGACCTCTAAACCCCCTTATTCAAATGATGGGAGATCCTATACCATCTTTTTTGCAAATTCGGCTTGGCTTCGGAGGCTGAGTTAAGAGGGTTTAGGAGTTCAGGGGTTTAGGGGTTTAGAGTTTAGGGTTTAGGGGTTTAGGGGTTTGGGTATTGTGATGCTGCAAAAAAGCTTTCAGAACTTATTCAGCGCCTAATTCTCCCTGCATGTAACAGCCATAGCTGAGGCCAGCTGAAGCCTTTGGTGAACAGGCGCGGTCGCTTCGGGTCTTGTCCGGGTTCCGGCTGTCGGGTTGTTCGGAGTTTAGGATTTAGGGTTTAGGGTTTAATTAGGGTTTAGGGTTTAGGGTTTAGGGGGTTTAGGGACTAGGATGTGTAGTTGCGGGTGCAGGTTTGGTGTGTTTTGGGGTTTGGGTCCATGTCCCACGACTCGAATTCCCCGTGGCAGGGCCTTCTCACTCTAGGAAGGATCTTTGTGTGGTATCTCCCTGGAGACTGCGAGTGTCCGCATTCAGGGACCAACGGACAAACCGTCTTTTGGCCCCTACAGTAAACTCTAAGCTTTGGCCCTAAACCCCAACCACCTTCTGCTAAGAGTTTCGTGGGTCGGAGTTCTTCCTGATTCTGATTGTTTCGGAGTTCTCGGCAGCTCCATACATTCGATGCCATGGCAGAGAACCCGAATGTAGACGGAAGGCCGCGATCCTACAGCGCCCACGATCTCTGGAGTTCCTACACTCTAAGCCGTATACCCTGAAACCAAACCCAGTCAGGCGCACGGGGCCGCTTTCTTGATACCTTCTCGGAAATCCGGTGGAT
This sequence comes from Symbiodinium necroappetens, assembly GCA_905231915.1. Lineage (NCBI taxonomy): Eukaryota > Dinophyceae > Suessiales > Symbiodiniaceae > Symbiodinium > Symbiodinium necroappetens. The sequence goes on from CAJNJA010078952.1 coordinate 3,544, forward strand.
CCTGCGGCACAGCCGATTGACATGTCGAAGTAGGCACATAAACCTCTGGAAGATGCGAAGTCAACGAGGTTTCTTTGAGATTGTGTTTTTTCGGCTTCCTTACCAGAGTAACATAGGGGCTTAAACAATTGCCAGTACTGTTTCGACCCCACAGTCGTACCTGGCAAGCCCCAAGAAAGGTCTCTGAAGCCTTTCGAAGACCTTGATGCAGGTGTGATGCAGAAGAGCTGGCCACCCTCTTCGGCTTGGAATGGGACAGCCCAGGGTCTCGGCCATGGAGGTCACCGTAGAAGCCTGTAGCAGCTGTAGCACTTCCTTAGAAAATTACACGTTTAGGGTTCAGGGCTTGAGCCCAGAGTTTGGGGTTCAGGCTTCCCTTCTCTGTCTCATCTAAGGCTTTTGCCCAGAAGGGTTTAGGGTGTCGGGATCTCTCCGAGGGGGCTGCTTCAAAGAAGCCTGGGTTCCTTCAAGGGATTTGTAGGAGTCGGCGGCTTTTTTTGGGCCTTTGGTTGCGCCGAAGCTCTGGAAACAGGAGGCGAGGAAGCCCCTGCCAGGCGAAAAGAGGGTTCGGCTTTGGGTTCAGGGGGTGGGTTTAGAGGGTTTAGAGGGTGTAGCGGGTTTAGAGGGTTTATAGGGTTGATAGGGTTTTGAGGGTTTAGAGGGTTTAGAGGGTTGAGGGTTTGGGGTTGAGTGTTTGGGGTTTGGGGCTTGGGGTTGAGGGTTTAGGATTCAGGGCTTTGGTTTGAGGTTGAGCGTGTACGGTTGAGGCTTGAGGGTTGAGGGGTTTGCAGGCATTTGCAGGTAGGGTTTAGGGCGTGCAGGGTTTAGGGTTTGGGGTTTAAGGTTTGGGCGTTAGGGCTTTGGGGCGAGGGTTTTTGGGGTAACACAGTTTTGGGTTTATTTCCTCAAACTGAGCCTGAACTTTGAACCTTATAACCTCAAGACAAAAGGCCGTGAACTTATGTGGTTTTGGGGCTCCTATACCACTGCTAAAGCCTCGAACTCATAAACTTTGAAGCTATGGAGACCCCGGTGCCTTGAACTCTGTCACGTTGCCACTGCCTCATGAAGCTGTCCAAGGGTTGTGGACCTCAACGAGTTAGGGCTTATAGGGTGTAGGATGCAGGCTTCAGGGTCTACAGGGTTTATGGGGTTTGGGGCTCTTGGGATGTCGTGGTTTTGTGGCTAGGGCTGGGTTGATGATGATGCAGATGCCAAGGTGACATGCTGCAGTCGCCTTCCCAGCTAAGATTCCATTCTCCTGGATCCTTGTTGGTTAAAAATTTAAATTCTTGTTATAACAAAACAGGAAAGGATTAAACGATTATCATTTTTACTATGGCCCCAACTAGGAGTCCAGTCTCGCGCGGACTGGAACAGGGCCTTCAAAGCACACTTGAACCGACCTCCAAAACCGGGACTTCCTCCCCCTTAAGCCCTGAACTGAAGCTTTAGATTTAATCGTAGACCCTAAAGGCCCTAAACCCTAAACCTTGAATTTCATCGTAGACCCGAAAAAGCCCTAAACCCCAAAACCCTAAACAGAAAAGACCGCAAAGCCGAAACCCCCAAGCCTCGACCCCAAAGCTCCTAACCTCTAAGCCCTGGAACCCGAAAGCCCCTCAAAAACCTGGGCTCCGACACTATAGAGAGGATCCCCAAGACCCTTATAAATAGCCTTAAGAAACAGCCTTACAAAACCCTAAGAACCCCTCAAAAAGCCTACAAACCCCCAAAACCCTAAAACCTCTAAAAGCCTTAGCCGCGCTAAAAAAACCCAAAAAACTCCTAAGCTCCTTAGCCTGGGCCTCAGGTGCGAGGCCCTCCTCGAGGCGGCGCTGCGCCGCCGGGACTGGCCGCCAGCGGAAGTGACCCAGGCCTGGGTCTGTCTATATATCTATATATATATATACATATACACATATATATATATACACAGATATATATATATATATATATAGGGGTGCTAAGGAGTTCAAAGGGTTGAGGGCTTTTGTAGGGGGCTTTAGGGCTCTTAGGGTGTAGGGGGTTTAGGTTTACGGGATTCGAGTTGAGGCTTAAGGTTGCGGGCTTCGGGTTTAGGGAGTTTAGGCTTGTCGTCGGCTTTACGTTCGGGTCGGGGCCCAGGCGCGTGGGGCCCTTTCTGAAAAAGGCCCTAAGAATGCGGATCTCTACCAACCTGGTAGCAAGTACTTCGTACTTCAGTGGTCTACGGCCTTAGGACATTTGGGTTTAAGATTCTCTGGCCTTGGTGTGGTGCAGGGTGTGGGTCTTGCAGCATCGTCATATCTAGCATTGCAGGTAGCTTCTTGGAATCATGCCTTCCCTGAGCCCAGAAACAACCAACATGTGTATGAGCATGCACCCAGCGAGATGCGAGATTCTTCAACATCTAGGCAGACTCCGTGTGGCTTGAGTATTTGCAACTCAGAACCCGACACATCTGCTTCTCCAATTTACAGCGACGTAGGATCCAGCATCTGAAATCCGGATTCGCGGCTTTGCGGGTTGGGCATGGCTGCTGTCGGGAAATTGCGATGCTAGGAGGTGCCGAGGAAAGCTAGCCCGTAGATACAGATCCTTGGCTTCGCGATGCTTGAAAACCTGTCTGAAACCCTACCTTAACCTACCAAAACCTACTTTTTTGTAGGGTCCCTATAAATTCCATATTAGGGTTCAGAATAAGAACCTACAGAAAAGTAGGTTATGGTAGCTTAAGGTATGCACCCGGAAACGCTAAACCCGAAATCCTAAACCCTAAACCTTGTCATTCTCTGGGCCAAGAGGCAGTGCGTTGGGTGATGGCCCGCGGTCTCCGACCAGGCACACCCCTTTGGAGATGTGGGGTTTAGTGTTTTAGGGTTTAGTGTTTTAGGGTTTAGGGTTTGGGGTTTAGGGTTTAGGGTTTGGGGTTTAGGGTTTAGGGTTTAGTATTTAAAATTTAGAGCTTCGGCGTTTAGGGCTTATAGAGTTTAGGGGTGTAGGATTCTGGGTTTTAGTGTTTAGAATTTAGAGCTTGGGGGTTTAGGGCTTAGAGTTTAGGGGTGTAGGGTTCTGGGTTTAGTGAATGTTTCGGGTCAGAGAACTCGGGTTGGATTGTTTTTTGCCCACGCTTTTCGGTAAGGTTTATAGTTCTTTTAGGCGTGCTCTGAAGATCTTGGTGTTCAGTGTTCTTGTCTGTTGAGATCAGGGTTGTCAGGGTTTCAGAGTTCGATAGTTTTAGGGTTTAGGGGCTGCAGGTAAACCGTGACGCTATGCAGTCAGTAGACTTTAAAGTGACATGCTCTTTAATCTATCTCCTGGATGAGACAGATAGACAAGTCTTGATCTGGTTCTATCTCCTGCATAACCTTAAACCCCAAAGCCTAAACCCTGCGCGTCTACATGACACTCCGAGCTTTTTGGGAAGGGCTGCAACGCAGTGGTAGTAAAGGTTCGGCGACGAGGATTTGAACAGCTACCCCCTCGGATTATGACTGGTCCTGGGACGTCTACTGTAGCATATTCATCAGGAGCTCTGGCTTCTGAGCCAGCAGATAGAAAAAAAAATCTTCACAAAGACAGGGGGAGCTGAACAGCAAGCTAAGCTATGGTTCAGACCCAAGTCTTCAAGTTGCGGGTTGGGAAGTGGGGCTTCAGGGTTTACGGTTTCAAACCCTAAACCTAAACCCCAAAACACACTCATCGCACTGTCGCAGAAGGCCCGGCACATGTCTGCAAAGCCGCTTTGCTGCACGGTGCCCTGATGCCGCTGCAGGCTCGATCAGAGTTGGGTTGCCCTGTTGTCAGTACGAAGTTTTTGAAGCTCCAGGTCTCAGGTGAAGATTTGAGGTAGTCTCAGCCAGGATGCTGGACCTATATGTTCGCAGTTTGCATTTGATGAATTCGGGGACAGGTTTCAGTACCAAATCTCCAGCTGAGATGCAAAGTGCAGATGCAACGACCATGGAGTGCTAAACACACTTGCAACCCCTCAGCCCCAAGGAAAAATCAGAACACCAGGATCTGTTTCGTCGGTCGTTTAGATCTTGCCAGGTGTTGCTACTCGATGCCTCCATTGATGTTCGCAGTGGCCTCGGACATTACTGATCCCGTCCCTGCCGGTGTTAAAATCCATCTGAATCTACACAAACATTAGTCTGAATCACCAAGTTCTGTGAAGCAACAGCCTGAGCGCTGCTGCCCCTCCGCTCAACAAGCACAAGAACAACAGCTACTACTCCTCATTACTCTTGCTGCTGCTGGTGCTACTACCTTACCACTACCACTGCCCGTGTACCCCTACCTCTAATCTGTGTGGAAACCAGTCCGAGAAGGAAGCTGTTGCCAAAATGAGAGTCAGCCGATCTAAGGCGGTTTGGAACTGCCCCTGGACCAGCGAGATCAGAGGCTGGAAAGCCATAGCTCAAAGAAAGGCAGAGCTGTCAGTGCACCTGCTGCTGATTCTGGATGCATGCCTTGTTTCAGAGCTCGCAAGTTAGTCAGTTAGTCCATAATGCAGGCTGGCCGAGAAAGCTTGTCGGCCTGTCCCTCAACCCTAAACCCCCGAAACCCCCGAAACCCCCTAAACCCTCAACATGTCCCAGACCAGCCACATGCAGGCAAAAGGATTCGGGCAAGGCAGGCGGCTGGGTCCAGCGCTGCAAGCCCGCTCTCAAGGCGGGCCAGCAACACACGCTCCTCTAAACCTCAAAAGCCTATAGAGTCTGGAGATTCTTAAAAGTCGTATACATTCAAGACTGCTTAACCCCTAAACCCTAAACCCTAAGAGCATAGTTGCTGAAGACTGTGGGCTGCGGGCCTGGCACAAAAAATGACAGAGAGTGCTGCACTTGCAGGGTCTTTTTCTTCTTTCTTGGGGATTTTAGGGTTTGGGTTTAGGGGATCCCACCTAACGTTTTCGCCCTGTTTGTGGCGCACACGCTTCAGCGAAGACTAGACTACTTTGAATTTTGGCAAGCCTCTGAAGTCACTGCACCCAATATTCCTTTCCTGAGCTCTGAATCTACCTGTAATGTACTCACCTGATGAAGATGTGCCTGTCACTGCATCCCCGCCCGCGAGAGCCCACCAAACATGAGAAGCCCACGAATAAGAAGAGCCCGGTTTCCTCTCGGTCAGTTTCCGCTGAACCCAGACCCCTAAACTCCCCCAAAAAACCCAAAGCTTAGAGATTACATCGAGACAGGCCCTGCTCGCCCGGGGAGCAGTTCTCAGCAGCCATTCTCTCCAGCTTCTCTGGCGGCAAAAGCCCTTAGGGTTCAGGGCCCGAGGGTGTGTAGCTTCAAGGGCGAGGCGGGGCTTGTGGTTTCGGTTTTGGGCTGACTGTTCTAGGGCTTTCGAAACAGGGACGGCTTGGGTCCCTCTGCTAGCACTATTAGTACGTGCATGCATACAAGTGCTCAGCAAAGGTTTTGGGTTCACAGGTATGTTGGCCGTGATCAACGAAGTGCAACGAGCAGTTAAAGTCGAGTCGTACGTGCAATATTGACAAAGCCGTGACAGTGATGAATTCTGATTCCGATGCCGCTCATTTTGACCACCTACATTCCGATTCAACACCTCAGTAATTAGAGGGAGCATCCATGCCTGGCGTGGACCCAGCGGCGGTAGTACTGTTCGTTCACATATCGGTCGAAAGGTGTTGAACCAGCAGAGAAATATCCAATAGGGCATTTGCGGAGAATCCTTCTTCGATCAATCCAATTTCCCCTGTAAAGCCTAGCACCTTGAAGGCCCTAAGCCCTAGAAACGCCATAAGCCCAATCAGCCCTATGAACATAAATCGATAGTACTATAGAACCTTATTATGATTGTTACGCCGATGAATACTCTCAGCCCATAAACATCCATGACCCGTGAAAGCCTGACATGCCCCACACACACATCTACAAACGCTATAAGAGTTTGAAGCCATGGGAACATATAAGCCCTCCCGCCCTCCCTCACCCGCTCGAATGCGTAAGATCATGGCCCATCAACTCTGCATACTTTGGGCGGGGCCCGGTAGCTAAACCCTAAACCCTAAACCCTAACAGCTATCAGTTGTTCTGACCGACTAAGCTCTCACGCAGCCTCAGTCAGGTCTCGTCTCTTGAAGCGACTGGAGGAGGCCGGGCCCAGAGGTCATGATATAGTTTCAAGTGTGTTCACATGTATCTGACATTCGAGTAAAGAGAAAAAACGAAACATGTATTAAACCATAATAGAGTCAGTGCATGTAGACGGTCGTACTTGTAGACATCTCGCAGCACCGCCACCTCTGATACTAGCGCTTCCGTATACCATGTTCTCAGCAATCCGAGCAACTTTCTAACCAATCTCAAGAGCAGCTTCTGTACCGTGGCAGAGTTCTGGTGGAAAGACGTAGAACGTCCATGGTTGCCCTGTCGTCAGAGATCGCCAGTTCAGTTGAACCCCTAAGCTCCTTGTCATCTCTTGCCCTCCCTCTAACCAGCATCCTCTAAACCTCCCAAGCCCAATATTTTCATGTCCAGTGTTTCGAAACCCTCAAACCCTAAAGTTATAAACCGTAAACAGTAAGCAGTAAGCCCGGAACAGGATGGAACTGCGCGCTGGACGGAACGAGCTGCTTGGCACAAGCAGAACACACCTGGGCCTCGGTGGCGCAGTTACAGAAACGAAATTGTTCCGGACCTTGCTTTTTCAACATCTTGCCACTTCGTCGTGGGGCCTTTAGTGCAGTCGATTGCATGTGTGGTTCTGGATGTCGGATGGATGAGGAACCGCGAGACATCGGGTGGGTTTTGCAATGGCTGTGCGGCCTGTCTGTATGCATATGCAGTTCGATAGATGCCTCTTCTGCTATAACTACGACTGACTAAAACTAGGAATGGCTGTCATGCTACAACTTGCACTTTGGTTTGGTCATTGCTGGTCGATGTTTGAGCGCTGTTGCTCATTACATTATCATGGAACTGACAGCATCTGTCTTTTGCGAGCTCACTACTGCTTGTAGGGTATAGCGCTTCCCGAGGGCTTTGCAATTGTGGATGCTTCGTATGACGGCTGGAACACATGTTCTGGGGATCTCCTGGGTATACCTCGTTGCCTCATCGTAAATTCACCAATACATCAAGGTCTTGGAAGGATTGCGGCGGGATCGCCCTGACCTTCCTGACCTGGTCTTGACGCGCATTGCCGAGTGCCTTGGCAGTTTCCGACCAAAATAAGATTGAATGGCGGAAATGCTTTCGAAATCGGTTGCATTAGAGGTTGTGTACAAGGTACATATGTACAACGCCTCAACCCGGCGAAAAGAATCAAGTTTATTGAAATATCTCGTGCACGAACATAGTGCTGTATTGAGTGTAGGTTTGCGCATCCGGATCAGGAGTTCAGGTTGATTTAGGTTTGGCCGGGTTTAGGATTTTGACTTAATTTGGACATCGTCGCCGCAAGTTCTGCTTCAACTATACAAGACCACGTGGCCTAATCCGCCTGCATGCAATCAGCAGCAAGGTCCTAAGAATAGCGCAACTGCTCTTGCAGGAGCCCTCGCATCAACATCGCAGCATAGACTTCCAAACACATCTCCTCGCAGCAGATCTCTCGCTCATGTCCTCAAGCAGTGCATCAAGTTGATGTGCTCAAAAACATCATATTTAGAAGGTGGCTTCTTTTGGACATCTTGGGTTTGCCGTTCATCGTGATGTGGAAGACATCCAATCGAGACCTCCGCCGATCAGGTTTACTGGGAGCGCTACATCCAATGTGTGCACACGCCCTGGCGCTGAGAACTGAAGAAAAGTGTTCAAACCTGCATCCGCGAAAGGGGTCCATGTACCTATGTACTTGGGTTTTAACAGGATTCCTTTATCGGTATCGGCACATTTGATAAAGTCATACTGCATGTGGGTATGCATATACATACATATATATATATATATGCATGGATACATACATATACATATATACATATCTACCCATACATTTACATGTATACATATGTGTATATACACATACATGCATGCCTGCATGCATGCATGCATGCATGCATGCATACATGCACGCATGGACCCTTCGGGTTTTGTTTGCAGTGCTGCCCAAACTTCGCATCCGAAGCGAGTGATTGCCCCCGAGACCTGGTTTAGTATGGGGGCCTAAGAAACCCAGAGGGTTCATGTACCCCAATAGTATATACCTTGGCCCCAAAGTACCTATGTAGCCCGGACTTCTTTAAGGCCAAAGTATATACTGTTTGGGCACATGGACCCTTAGGGAAATTACCAATGCTAGTTTAGGCTGCGATATAGCCCAAAACTTGATTCTACATTTTAAGGCCACTACATCAGCAGCAACACTTGCATCGCTTCGGAGCCATCTACCATGCAAAGTCGAGCTTCAAATCCACAAGTCTAGAATTACATCTAAGTTCGCTTAATATAGGGGTCGGTAATTTATAATATTATGTTGTCGGGCTCCGTATGCTCATAATCACACTACAATTATACCCCGAGACCCTATTCCATTTGCTAACCCCCCTACAGTACCATACTCGCTTCGAGAGTTCTCTGGCTCTGCAGCCATCACTAGGCCACTGGGCATGCAGCAAGCAAGTATTCAGCTCAGATCGACCAGAGAGCTACGGACCATGACATGGTGCAAGCATGCACCTCTTGTACCCCAGATCGAGACCTGGATAGTTTGCAAGGTTCTTCTTTAAGGTTAAGAACATGTATACTTTTATTCACATACCACCAAAACCAACTTTACCATTGAGGCCCCTAGATTAACACAAGGAGCCCTTCAACAACCCCCATAACATACCGAAATCCCCATTTTGACCAGTATAAGGCTCCCGTCTGTATCTCAAGCTTCGGCAGCTCCCTTTTTAGGTCCCGAATGTAGTACGGCACCCTTATAAAAAGGACCCCAAAAGGGACCCTAATTTAGAGAACTGCCCATGTGTCTCCTGAGAGCATGGATTCGGCTGTTTCAGAGGCCGCTCGGTTTTGCTATTGGGGTTTAGGGTTCTTGAGGGTTTTGTGTTTATGTAGGGTTCTTGAGGGTTTAGGGTTTAGGGGTTTAGAGTTTAGGGTTTCTTTGAGGTTTTGAAGGCCAAGGACTCAAGGACCTAGGAATACCAATTACACCATTCGTAAAGATGGTGTGGTTCGGTTCTTGCTCCCGCCTTTCGGAACACTTACCTCGACCCAAAACCCTAAACCCTCAACCCTCTTTTAGGGCCGAGACATCTCATGCGGAGAAAGTCCCACTGCACTTTAAAAAAAGCCCCTCAACCCAGTTACTACAAGGGGTCCGGTTGCCAGCGTAGTGTTAGTGGCAGTTAGTGGTCTGGAAGTCTCAGAAGACTCTCCGATTCTCTTCCGAGCCCGAAGATGAACTGCTGTATCTGAGGAGGTTCGTCCTTGCTCAGGATGTTAAACGGTTTAGGGCTCAGCGCCGAAGGGATCATAAGGGTTCAACGGCGGTGGCTGTAATTGGGGCATAATCATAAATCCGCTGGCCGGCAGAGCCAAATAACACGCCCATACCCCAAAACCCTAAACCTAAAGCCCTAAACCACCATGAGCCCGAAAGCCCTAGAACCTGCAATACCCGCGTTATTGACCTTGAGACAGGATCTGAAACGCGAGAGGCTGCGGCGACATGCTGGCCTGCAGGAGCTTGGGGGCAGGGAGCCGGACAAAGTCTCAAAGACAATAATCTCGGGGCCGAAATACTTACTTATACTATTTTGGGGCTCCTTATCATTATAATTGTAGTAGAATGGGACTCTAATTATTCAGGCCCCTATTTTACATCCTTGTTTGGGTTACCTTATGGGATCCTAACTATAACATTGCTGTACCCAAAACTGGGACTACAACGGAAACACAAAGTAGGGCTCAAGTTACCTAAAACATAGGCTCCTGGGTTACATATTATACGCTTAACTACTTGGTTCAGGATTTATGGGGCATGGGAGTTACGCGCTTTCATGGGTCGTAATTATCAGCAGTAATGCCAACATTGGCATCATCGCTGTAGACACACAAGCAGACTAGCAGTAGCAACTAGTGCGTAATAACAAGACGCAGAAGGATCTCAGTGGAAGTCATGGTGCCGTCGGAGCACGACGTGATACCACAGACATCATAGGAGTATCAAACAACGACTAGTTTGCCTCTCATTTCACACTGGCAATATGCGTGCATCTCAGGCAGTGACGGCATGTCTCGACGTCGTTATCAGTGTGCCTTTTAACCCTAAACCCTAAACCCTTTGTCATGGACATGTTCAGTCTCAGTGGTGCGTCATTGTCAATGTCATCATCGAAGGTTTTGCCGTCCTCCCCTCATCACGACCACCATCGTCTCGTCGAGAAGCTCATCGCTTTCCTGGCCACTTCGCTAGGCAACTCACTTCATGTCATGCAAACAGGCGCAAACCGCGAGAATCGAACGAACAGAGCTGGGGTTGCTCCATAGCAGGGATCCCCCATGGATGGATGTTCAGCAATCTGTACCATTCTCGATGCTACGAGGCGTATGTACAAAGGAATCTTGATTGAGCAGATATGAGAAGTTATGAACTGTGCCATCCGGGTAGCACATCCGATGATGATGATGAGGAGGAGGAGGATGATGATGATGTCAGACCTGGCATTTATAGGGTCTTGCGTTACATTCGCGGGATGCCAGCAGTCGGGGCTTTGAGGCTTCAGGCGATGAAGCCTGTTGTATGGTTCTTCATGCCAAACAGAATGGAGCCGTTATCTTGAGCCTTATCAACCTCAAACAAACCTTCATGCAAAGCCACACTTCCTAGGCCCATGCCTTAAGCTTCAGACCCCCGTTCCTAGACCAGACGTGTCAGACCCTAAGCCCAAGCCGTGATCCCTTGGTGATGCTGGGTCAGGCATTCTTGAGCGACACTACATGTGGGCGCCTCAAATACGTCTGAGTCGCGAGGAGACTTGAGTAGGCAAGGGTTTAGGGTTTAGGGTTTAGGGCAAGCATAGGGCTATGGCTGTTTTTAGGCAATCATCCTGTACACAGCCCTCAGGTAGGATCATGTGGTTAAGGCTCTTGTGTAGTGCTGACCCCGAGAGTACGACAACATATTCAGCTCAATACGATACAGTAGTTTCCAACATCAGGAAACAAGCCGCTTCAGTCAGCAGAATAATGAATCAGAGCCGCCACCATCACCACCATCCTTAGAATCTTTCGGTTTCATCCTTATTGCGGCAGTGTGATTGCCAACAGTGTGGCCTTCGTGGCTACCTCTGGACCTGATACCAACTTCTAGGTTCCCCAGTAGTACCCTTTTGCCCCTTTTTATTCGGGGGTCTCCTTATTAAAGCCGAACATGAGGAAAAAAGGGTACCCTTAGAAAAAAGGGGTTACTGGGGGACCCAGACTAGGGTCCCTTGCTACAGGCAGATGGCAGGTGCCAGCCAGAGTTGCTGGTAGCTGTTCGGAGGGTTCTGGAATTGGTTTGTCTCGTCTGGATCCGGTGATCCGGCGACTTGCGTTCTGATCTTGACGGCTCTGAGTTCAAGATCAATGCTGGCTTGGGGTTTAGGGTTTTGAGGCCATACCTCGACTCTGATGTCACTGACGTTCCGTTTTGAGGTGTCGACAAACAGTCAGATTTCGAGAAACACAAGGGGAAAGCAGTAACTTTTCACCTCCAGCATCACCCTACACCCAAATCCCCCGAACCCCAAAACATCATCATTGTCATCATCATCGTCATCATCAACATCATTATCATCGTCATCGTCAGCACCTATGCCCCACTTTGTACAGTTTGTCAAAGTGCAAGCTCAACCGTTTAGGCTTTGGGTTGCAAGGCCCATGCTTCAGCTTTTGTGCATGAGTGTGGACTGCGAAGTTTGGGTCTTTGGCGTAAGGACTGTGTATTTTTTGCAGTGTGGGGGCTACCGCTTAGGTTTTGGAGTTTAGGGCCTTCGGGCCTTAGTTAAAGCCTTCAGAGATTCTTTGCACACCAGGCTTTCTAGGATGTGCCGAACCCCTACTCGACACAGCCCCCTTTAGGTCAGATAGGCTCAATATGAAAAGTTCAACCCTTCTACCTGCAAGGTCCTTCCCTAAGCCCTAAACCCTAAACCCTTCTACCTGCAAGGTCCTTCCCTAAGCCCTAAACCCTAAACCCTTCTACCTTGCAAGGTCCTGCAATGCCGGACAGGGTGCCCTGTCTCACAAGAGAGGCCGCTATGTGGAGTCATTCACTTCCACTAGATTCCTGAGCAGTACCCTTTTGCCCTTTTTATTGTATGGTTCCCCCGAATTAAAACGGAATATCAGGAGAAAGGGTACCCTTATTATTGAGGGCTCACTCAGGGGCCTAGTCCACAGCTAGGTCCCAGTGAGTGTGTTGTGGGTTTTGTCTCGCCCAAGGGATTTGCTCACATCTATGCAGGCGGAAGGAACGCTACATCGATGCTTGTGCCTATATCTATATTGTCTAGAGCAGCTGTGTAGGAGAGTCTAAACAGGTACTCTCGATATTTCATGCGTAGCTGATGCTTTTTTAAGATGTGGGTGTGCGCAAGAATCGTACGGCACCCCCCTTAACTAAGACTTTGGCTGGCCCGAATAGCAGTACGCAACATGTGTAGAACAAAGACCTCTTGTCACGATTAGTGATTCAACTACTGTTAATCCTCTCCACCACCATTCATGTCTGCAATTGCATCTACTACGGTCGTGCGGCCTGCATATGCCGTTCTTGAAGTTCATATGTGTTACTCTTTATCTTCCGTCTTGCTGTGGCACCGGTGATACTGCTCGTGATGCTGTGCTGCTCTAGACGGCGACGCGAGTCGACAATCGGATCATCTTTGACATCATGCTCAACATCATCAGAACCCAACAGCCCTCAAAGGTTACTCGGCAACATCATCATTGTCGTCGTCATCTTCATCATCAGTACCCTCAAAAGAATAGCTGCCACCATCACCATCACCGTACAACCCTCATAGTAAAGCAGAGTACTACTGTTCAGATTTCCGCTTTCCGCACAGGGCAGGGGTGGGGGTACCACAGGGGGCGGGCGGGGGGTCGCTTTGATTCACTTTGCATCGCGTACAGTCCGATCCCCCCCCAACTAACCCCATTCTATTTGTTAGGCCCTCCCACACCAATAGCTACTTCGGGCTCCGACTGCGCCTTCCAGCGCCCAGCTACCTGGGGAGCCTTCAAGCTACCTTGCTCGGCCCGCTTCTTACACTGTCGTATCTATGTTCGGCATGGAGATCGTCCGGCGAGGCACCAAACCAAAAGCCCGAGGCCCTAAACCCGAGCTCAGGCCGAACCTGCCATGTCTGCCTTGCGTGCGCGGGTCTGTGAGTCGAAACCCGAAACCCGAAATGATTCCAGGAAATGCGACAGATCTTCTGCTTATTCAAGCAGCTGAGCCAGGCTCGGCGGCAAAAGCCTGAAGTCCAGCACTTCCTGAATGCGGCGTCTGGTTGCTTTTCTTTTTCTGTGAGAGGGCGAGAGCGAGAGAGAGGGAGAGAGAGAGAGAGAGTCAGAAAGGGAGATCCCCTTACGCTCTCGGCCTGTCCGAAAGGATATACATATATGTATATGTATGTATACATACATATGTATGTATGTACTCAGACAGTGATACATAACCAAACAAATACATCGATGTTCACGTCATCCTGCACCACGTTTCGTAATCAACTCCAAGGGCGACAAGCATGGAACGGCTTGATACTTCCCCACTTACGGGAATCATTCAACACGCAGTCTAACCTATAGTTATGGCTCAAGGCCGTTGTGCACAATATGTTGTCCGGGCTCGCATCAGAGACCTGGACGCAACAGAATCTCGGTCGGAGATTTGTCTAGCCTATGTCGTCGTCCCGAAGCAGGAGTTTCGGCATTCGGTTTAGCATGTTAGAGAGGCTAAAGACATTCCCTGATCTTCGAAGTGAGACAAGCTAAGGCATCAGATCGGCAGTCTGCTTGAAGCGCCGCATTCCACGGAAGTTTGTTATTCAGGATTTAGGGTTCCGGGTTATGGTCAGCTAAACCCTCAAGCCTAAAGCCTAACTCTACAGGCGCGAAGTGCTGGTCTGAGCGATGACAACATCCAGATCACCGACTGGAACGAGCAAGGCTCCATCGGCCCGGATCCCCGGATCTCCGGACGCCTGGGGTGTTCCAGGGCTACTGCAAGGTTGCCATAGGACATTCTAGGGTTGCTGTTAGGGTTCGATGCGGGCTGCTGTAGGCTGGAATTTTGCCTTCATTCTTCAGGGCTTCCTTGCAGCAGCCACGGTGCAACAGCTTCGGCGGCATGGTGCACTTGGTCTCAACGGAAAATAGCTATGCTACGGCTCAAACAAGCCTGGAACCATTATTCTGATCCCAGGCCCCACAACCCTGAGCCCACAACCCCTCCCAACCTTCATAAGGGCCTTTCTGAAGCACCCTAAACCCTAAGCCCAATCTGGATCCTTGCCTACGCCGTGGACATGAGACCGCAAAAAGCACCCCCTTGCTGAAAACACACCCAATGCGTTTAGGCTTCAGGGTTTAGGGTTGCCAAGCGGCACCACCGTACACCCACACACAAAATCTGGAATCCCTCCAGCAGAACCTTATGCCGCAAACCTGAAATCCTCAACCCAAAACTCAAACTCAAAACCCAAGACCTGAAACCTTAAACCCGAAACTGGGCCCCAAAACTTAAACACTAAACCTTAAACTCTACTGGCTTGTCCGAGTTGTGAGAGAGTAAACCCTAAACTCTAAATCCAATCCCTCAAACTCTGAACCTTAAACCTTGAACCCTAAACCTTGAACCCTCAACCCCAAACCGTAGCAAAAAGGCGTCGACGGCCTTGAGCAGCTACTGGAGACAGTTGGGCTCAAGTTGAGCCCACTGCAGATGGTGCGCCGTGAATTTAGGGGTTCCCTTTAAGGGCTCCTTCTGTAGGGGACCAGGGTTTAGGGCATTTGGGGGTTTGTTGTATGGGCTCTTTTTGAAAGGGTTTGGGGTTTAGGGTTTAAGGCACGTGGATTTAGGGGTTCCTTGGTGCAAGGTTTCAATGAAAGCCAAAAGGCGACACGCGCCCTAACCTCCTGGGAGGTACACAAATATTTGTAAGAGAGAATGCCATCAAAGCCTGTAGATATATAATTTTGTAATATGATATAATATACTATACTATAATATACTACAATATACTATAATATACTATAATATACTATAATATACCATAATATACTAGAATATACTATAATATTCTAGAATATACTATAATATAATATATCATAATATAATTTTGTCGCTAACGCGAGGCCGCCTCGGTAACGGTAGTCGAGGCTAGGAGCGAAGCCGCGCCGCGCAGCCATTCCCCCCCCCTCCCCCCTCCCCGCCTCCCCCCTCCAGCGGACAGGGCCTCTGCCCCCCCCACCCCACCCTTCCCGCACCCTCCAACCCCGGCTCCTCCCCACCCCCTCCCCCTCCTCACCCAAAAAGCAGCGAAATTGCCGATCTAACCCACAGCCCCAAATCCTGGACCTGAACTAAAGCGTTTAGATCGGGGGTTCCGGCGTGTTTGTGTGGTTCTAGTAGAGTAGTAACCCACCCTAACCCCCTTTCAGTGGCGTGGTTTGGGGGGGGGGGGTTGCCCCCAAAACCCCAAAAACCCTAAGCCGCAGAAGAAGCAGAGCTCTGGAGGATGCCCTGATGGCAGAAATAGACGTCGACGGCGATGGCGAGCTTCTGGGCTTTGGTTCAGAAGTCGGACTTTCCGAAAATTAGAGGTACCTTATTTTGGGGTCCTTAAGATAAGGATCCTACTAGGTACTATATTTGGGTCCCCCATTTTCGGAAACCCCCATGTGGGTCGAAGGTTTATCGGGTTTTTTTCAGACGGGGGAGGGGGGGGGGGCTCAACTGGTTGTTGTTTATAAGCGACATTTTGCAAGGAGCCATGGGAATTAGATTTCATGGTTGGGGTGCCGCTGATAGGCCCGTGATTGAAATAAGCTTTGTTTGCAAGAGATACCTGAACACCTCTCCGGTTTTAGGAGAGCGCGCCTCTGAGGATCAACTTCGCCGAGCTTTGCACTTCGATGGCTCGAAAGATGCAGCGGCATTGTTGCAGACAAGAGACATGGGTTATAGGGTTTAGGGCTTGTAGAAAGTGTTTAGGGTTCAGGTCGTGAGTTTTGAGAAGGTTTTGGGCGGGTGTTGCTTTTTGCTTTTGCTTTTTTTCTGTGCGGCTTCTATTCTGTCCGCCCAACATTGAAAACAACGCAACGATTCAGGCCATTTTGTATGGCCACGCACGTTTCAACAAACAATTTCTATTTATCCTGGGCTTGAGGGTTGAGGGGTTTAGGGTTTAGGGTACAAGGCTCCTGTAAGGATATCGGTTTTTTTCAGGGGCTGGGCTTGGTAGAGCTGTTATAAGGTCCTGCAAGCTTTACAAGGGATCAGTTCCTTTAAAGGTTCCATAATTTGATAGTAACGATTCTCCGACTGATCCTTTTTGCTTCATGTGCTTGGGGGTCCTAACATCTCAAGACACTGCCATAAGAATACGAACTTGAGGTCCCAATGTCCAGAGCTTAAAGAATTTTGGGGTTTACTCTTGCCCTAAACCCTTAGCCTTGAGGATTTCTTGGGGCTGTGTTTCGGGCTTTGAGCCCGAAGCCAATGAAAGCAACGTAGGATCCGGTGAGGTTCCTCGGCAGCATCGACTCAAAAGCCCCTCAAGTAAGGAACCTACAACTTGAATATGCTTGAATCACCAAGCGCAGAGGGTACAACCCATTACCGCGCAGGACGTTCAGCAGCGCTTGAAGGGCCTCAGCAATAAAGTTGGTGGGGCGGACATACCAGATATCTCCCCACTATGCCGTAGATATCCCTAGATCACATCAAGGGGTTGCTGAATCAGCTACGGATCCAGGATACCTCCATGATTTGAAGTAAGCATTGCCTGATTTGGGGGGTTTGGGAGTCGTCGTTTCCAGGATCGACTACGAGCCCGAGGACGTCAGCGCGGCATTTAGGCGCGATTTTGCTGAAACCAGGGGTTCTGAGCAGAAGCTCGCTGCTCCAGCATCAAAGTTCAATAGTCCTGAACCGCAAAGCCCCCTAAACCCTAAACCCTAAACCCTAAAACAGCAGCCTTAAGCAGACTCCATGTCCTAGGCCCTCCCCTAGGGTAGGGGATGCTGCTTTCCGACCTGCCACGGTCTGTTTACGGTTGTATCTGCTTGATCCTGGGGCTCTCCATGACCCCTAAACCTAAACCCCTAAACCCTGAAACCCTAAAGCCCTAAACCCTAAACTCTAAAACCCTAAACCCCTTAAAATCTGAAACCCTAAAAATCTAAAAACCCTAAACCCTCGGCTTGACGGGGTTCTTGGCTGGGGTGTTGTGAGCCCTGGGCGCGCTGGAAGGTCTTCCGGAGAGCAGGGGCCCCTTTACACTCCATATTCACGAAGGTTCACGCTTTATGCCCGGACTGATAAGAAACACGAAGCAGATCTTCGTCTGTCATATGATTTCGCTTTACATGTTGATTGCACTCCCCCACTCTCTCTCTCTCTCTCTCCCTCCCTCTCTCTGGCTCTCTCTCTCTCTCT
>CAJNJA010078963.1:0-21157 GCA_905231915.1 Symbiodinium necroappetens
GTGGTGGTGGTGGTGGTGTTAGTAGCATTGGCGGTGGTGTTGGTGGTCGTTGTGCTAGTGCTAGTGCTAGTCGTGCTGGTAGTGGTATCAGCAGAAGAAACACGACTGACAACAATGTGAATGATCATCAGGGTAAACACTGTTGTTTTTCGAGGACATCGACCACATGAATATGCTGCAGCAAAGCACCTGGGATGTGGCAGCCGTGGTATCCAGAACCTTGAGGAGGAGCCGAGTCAAGTATCCATGCACAGGGCAAGGTGTCGCATGGTTTGGTATCTCATGGAGCGTTAGGACGTCGCACTTGATACATGCCGGATATATGTCGTTGTCAGCAAGTTTGAATAACTCCGCCAGGCTTTCCGGCCAGACGAATGATCGAATCATGGGGCCCATGGATTTACAGCAATAACGGCGCCCAGAGTGGAGCCGACAAGTCATAGGGCCATGGCTTGCATCACGATCTGAAATTTTCACGTTAGCAATAACGGCGCCCAGAGTGGAGCCGACATTTTCAAGTTAAGTTTGCATGTGCTCGAGCAGGTTTGTGCCTGCTTTGAGCAAGGTTTCCGAACTTTGCCGTCGGCCTCCCTGGAAAACGGCATGCGAGCGTGGCAGCTAGACAGCTAGACGACTTCATTCTGGAGCCTACCTCGCCTCAAGACTTCAAATCCTCTGAACTCTTTAAGGCCCCCAAAGTTGCAGGCCCTTAAGCGCCTTGAGCGCGAGGCTTGTCAGAGTTGTGACAGTGTAAACGCCTTGAGAACCATGAACGGATCCTCCAAGTGGTCCTCCAACTAGCTCTTGAGCTGAGTTTGTTTTGTGGTGGTAGACACGTGTGTGTGTGTGTGTCTTCTGTTTCTCTGCCTGTCTGGAGCGGAATGTGCTGAGCCTGTGAGCATTCTCGGCATGACTGATCACGAAACGGGTGCAGCAACTCGTCAACGAACTGCTGTCATGTCGACGTGCTTCAGGGAAGGGACCACCAAACAAAGGTTCTAGTTTGGTGTCAGTTTCTGCGAAATTCTGAGGTCTCTTTGACTCCCCACACACCTCGAAGTCCTCGCTCGGCCAAAAGCTTCTTACAGTCTCCGCAAGCCCCCCTGGATGGAGATGAACTTTCTAGTACCCCGTGGAACCTGAGCCTACAGTTCTCCGACTTTGGAGAAGGCTCTGCAGAGGACATCGGATCATGGCAGTTGGGTTGCTAGCGGGGCAGGCATAGTGTTGCTAGTAAAAACTGCGTCAATTAAGCGAAACAAAAGCTGTTGACTTGCATTCGTAGACTTGATGCATTTACCTCCACCCGCCCTCCTCCAGCTCCACCACACCCGGCTCTAGGAGTTTTGGAAGTTTCTGTTTTCATCTTGTTTGCCCATACTCACACGACACATGTTTATGCATGTGAGTTCTTGCCTGCTGCTGCCACAGTGCGTTCACTTGGTCGCAGGTACCAGTATAGTTTTTTCCAATGGGTCAGCCACCTCCGCGATGGGATGTGTCTGCAACTCACAGACCCTGCCTTTCCGACTTGTTGAGAGCTTTGCGAGTTCCGATAGGCGGTACCATGGACCAGAGTCGAGACAGCAAGGCTTCAAAGGTATCGAATGCGTCCCATGACCTCCTTGACTAGCGCACAGGCACCTCTACATCCAGATGGAGACGACTCGGATGGATGCTTGGCCGCACCCCGCAGGATGTGGCACAGAAAGTTAAGCTCTTGGAATCGTACAGCCGTAGTAGTAGGCCGTAGCTTTGCAGAGGGCGAGTCAATCCGTCACACTTGTAGGGAGCGCGACTTTGTTGGCAAAGTCTGTAGAGTGTCCGAAGCAAGGATCCGAATATGGGGAGCACCACGAGCCTATGCCTGCGGAAGATGTGCAAGGTGTGAAGGCAGCTCGCCTGCATGGGCTCTGTGAATCAACGAATGCCGCGAAGTGCTTCTGGCCGATAGTTAACCTCGAGACCTGTGGACATATACTCGAGGGCCAAAGCATTCGTTTTCACCTCCCAAACCCAGTGGAGTCTAAATGAATTTCGCAGGGCCTCAACCAAACATCCAATCTGATTTTGGGCTGTTTGAGCCCTTTGGACCTGCACCAGGGCGAGCCTATTTAGTAAGGGTGAAATACTCCAGTAGACACAGTCGAGTAGAATCCAAAAAGGCATCTGACTAAAACACCACGGAATGTATAGTGGGCGTATAACTACCAACGACGTTTCATAGGCAAGAACGAGTGCATAGAACCTTTGGTCGTTGTTGCTTTTGGTCTTCGGCTTGGAGGCAGCAGTCCCATAGTGCCATGTAGGCGAGAGTTAAGAAGCTTTTAACCAAAGCCCAGCCCATCCACCGAGGACATGCCGGTCACTGCAGCGCAGGAGTGATCTTTCTGTCAGTTGGAAGCTTTCGAGAGTTCAGGGTTTAGGGGTTGCGGGTACCTCTTGGCCGCTTCAAATTCTGTGGAATGCGAAGCTTAGGCGTAGGAGCATCTGTGCCGATGACGAAACTGTCGGCAGCCGCCGGACAAAGCATTCTACGTATTTCCACAAGAGGGCAGGGCCGCCTGTCCAAGCCCAGAGAAAGTCTGAGTGATAGTCATATTACTGTTATTGTTACTATTAGTATTATTAGTATTATTACTACTATTATTATTTTTTTAATATTATTATAAATGTCCTACTACTCTCCCAGACCCGAGATCGTAGACGCGGTCTAATACCTACCAACCTATAGCAGTCATAGAAACAGCGACACGAAGAGCTCGCAGACTTGTACTATGAACAGGTCATGCATAGGTTGAATAGTACTTGAGGTATTTATATGATTGTTACTACGATTTTCAGCACTATTATCACGAGTAATACTATTCTTCGTGTTATTATGACTATTAGTACTGGTTATTATTCTTATGATTAGTATTATCATTATTGTTATTAGTCGTTGTAGCAGTAGTATTAATTTCCTTACTATGAATGCTAGTATTTCCATTATTGTTACTGTTAGTATGTTTATTTGTTTTGTGCTCTACTTCTTGTATATATTGCCAGCATTGGGAGTATGATCGGTATAGCTATTTGGAATGTTGTTTATAACTACTGCCATTGTTATTAGCCTGTGTAGCAGCATATCATGCCTTTGCGGGTCACGAAATGTCTTTCTGGCTGTGAGGACTTGTCCGCAAACACACGGCAGGGATACAAATGGCACGCTCAAATTGTGGGAGACGACTTCTTCCACAAGCAGCTTGTCCTTTTCGGCATCTAAACCTGTGATCCCCAAAGAGTATCTTCCAGCCAGAAGCGAATCGCAATCGCAGTGTCGTGGTACCAGAGTCCCCACGCCCCTGTGCTTCTCAGCCCCCTTGCCTTCCCCCGCCTTTGACCACTGGAGCTTCCCCTCTTGCTGGACCTGGTCCTCTGCTCGTTGGAGGAGCGGTTGCGCTAGAAAGCCGCTTCAAGCTTGAGGATAGTGGAGCTGAGGGTGATTGCTCTGGTATTCCCCCACCCTTCTGGCCCCGCAAGCCTCGGGAGAAGGACCGTGAGACCTCCATACAACTATTTATGTCATATGTATCTATTTATTAATCTATCTATCTGCGTCTCAGTCTGTCTATCTATCTATCTATGTATCTATCTATGTATCTATCTATCTATACATAACTATATCTATCCACACCTACTTCTGTTTATCTATCTGTTTATCTACCTACCTATCGGTCTATCTATCGATAGATCTATCTATCTACCTGTCGATCTATCTATCTATCCATCTATCTATCTACCATCAATCAATCTATCTATCTGATCTATCTTTCTATCTATCAATCCATCCATCTATCTCTCTACTATATATCAATCAATCTATCTATCTGGTCTATCTTTCTATCTATCTATCTGTCTATCTTTATCTTAATTTATTCTTCCATCCCCAAAACCCGAAGTGCTTCTCTAATGATGCAGACCCCCATGCACCCCCTGAGTCCCCACAAAGGAAGCCACTAGTCTAGCACAGCTCAACTCCGCTAAGGAAGCACTGCACTGCCCCGGGCTTCTTGAAAGCATGCCGGCCCTTTCCGCACATCAAGATCTCTGACCTACGGGCGTCCTTGGCCACTTGGCTGGTAGTTAGCAGGCGAGAGGTCTAGAAGCTGCTACCGCCCGCTTTTGTCTTCAGGGCAGCGGGCTTCGGAGATCATTGAGGAAAACTAGAGGTGTTCATGCTTTCACCCCAGGAGCACTCGGGGAAGTACCCTCCACAGCATGGTACATGTCAGGGTTGTCCTCAAAGAGTGTCGCATCTAAAACTCAGCAGCGGCTTCTCCATAGGGAAAGCTGTTAGTGGTGCGGGTTGAATTGAGAAAAAGCCGACGTTTGTATATTCCACGGATAGTCGAAATGAGCGTCGGCCACTTTGCTGGACATTCGTCACACTGCCTCAGCTGCAGGATAAAAACGAACACGGCAGCTGGATTCTGTCAGGACTGCGGCCTGCTGCTAGTAAGGAAAGTCGAAGGTATGGGATAGAGGCAGCCACTAATTGTAGCTCTATGTTGGTGGTGCGGCTCGCTGGTATTTGGAGTCTCGTTGCTGCTACTGCTGCCGCTGCAGATCCATCTACCGCCACTGCAGCACTTCCACTACCATGGCCGGATCTCTAGAACTGCGAGTCTACATCCTCACATGCCCTCGGCTACCTGTCGTTTGTTACGGCGACCACTGTCTCGCTTAACCTACATGCCTTGTGCCAGGACCGCTGAACGACTGGCCTGGCCTGGTTGGGCTAGAGTTCGTGTCCATCACTTGTAAAGACCCTTGGTCGGATGGGGGGATGGCATGTTTCTTCTTGTAGGGCTGGAGTTTTGTCAGCAGACAGCCGGGGTCCTAGGACGAGTTTCGGGAATGAGCCTGGACATACTCTTTAGAGAGTTTCTGGCTTATGTTGATGCGAAGGAATTGGCACTCAAGATTCAGCAGCAGCATGAGACGAGAAACACCACAGAACGAATCCGTCGTAGCGCTCCACCGTGGCCCTATCTGCTGGCACTGTGATTCGTCGAGGTTCGGTCGGTGATGGGAACAGCAGTTCGACGCCTCTGGCTGCATGGTTCAGCAGAGGACACTGGGCCGATGGAGGCCCAACAGCTCGAAACGTTGTGAAGCTGCATGAACTCTTTTACCACTGCGAGGGCATTTCTGAGGTTTGGGGCTTACTATGGGATCCTGAAGGTTTAGAGTTTACCGGGAAAGCCTGGGAGCTTAAAATAACAGGCAACCGACCAAAGTCGGCTGTTTTCGCCGAGATTGCCTGTGTGGTGCTGGTCATTTGGTCGATGCTTCGGTAGTATTCCAGACCCTGTGAAAGCGGAGTTCCAGTCTTGCATGACAGCTGATCTAGTAACTATGCTTCTGGTTCTCTGCCCGGTCGACTCAAGTGCACATTTCCCGTTGTACCCCGTGACCGTTTTAGAGGCTTAATGGTGCCGTAATTAATTACGCTCCACGCCTTTATGTCAGATTCGAAGTCGAAGCCTACCTTCACCTTCGAAGTACCAGCGTGGAACTTCCTCTCACATCTCCGTTCTCGACCCCGAGAGCACGCCCCAAAACTAACTACGCTGTAGCTGAAGAACGCCCTGTCGCTGAAGGTGCTCCAGGCGCTCTCTGACAAGACTCTGCGCTCCTTGCGCCGCTGGGAGAAGTTCGTATGTTGTGTCAGGGGTTCCCTGTTTCTGAAAGCTGCGTAGGTAGTCGGAGCTCGAGACATGAAAAGGCTGAAGAAGGATACTATGCTGAGACTATGCTTGAGGTTCAGGCTTTGCAGAACAGTACTGCCAGCAGTACTTTAGTTTGATATTTTCGGGTTTTGTGGTCGAGTCTACTCATGACCACCATCCAGGCTGAGTCCCTCATACAGAAAACTCTGACCGCTATCATTACGTAGTTGTTGAATAATCTAAGTGTAACTGCAGTTCCAGGTGGAAGGCGCACCTGTCTATAGAATGCAGAGAAAGCCCGGGGCACCTGCGGCACACATCTCAGCAGAGGTGGGACGTTTCGGGCGCCCACGTGGACAAGCGCCCCAGCTTCACGTGCACAGTAGCTTGGAGTGTAAAACATGCATTATTTGCATCTGTATACATTGTCAGTTTATTTCTGGCAGAAGCTGAAAGTTTGGCTGCACTGCATGTCAAATTGCGAAGCAACTTTGGCTTTGTTGTTGGGCCAGGCTGCATCGACAGATGCTGCTTGAATGTATCGCGCTGTTGACTTGTTGATTTACGTTTGCTAGAAAGGTCCCGGGCTGGTTTTGGCTTGCCCAGTCTGCCGAAAGTTGTTACCAGTGCAGCTACAAACCCGCATGTCAAATTCATGACAAGTGTGGCAACTTTGAGCAGCAGTGGCCACTGAAGCAGATCAGCAGCCTCGCTCGAGGCATACACTTGCGCAGCTCATTCTCAAAAAAACGTGCTACTCCCGAACCCAAAGAACCCAAAATCTCTCAAAACCCAACGACAGGTGTTCTCTCGCGGCATAGGTAAACTCATAATCCTTGTAGAAGACCCCTGCCCTCTTGTCTAAACCTCAGAGAGCCCTTCAGCAGCCGAGCGCAATAGCCAAAAAGCACGGCAAAATCGACTGGGATCAGAAAGAAGACCTGCAACTGCAACTAGTCCATGTTACGTGGTAGTAATATGACTTGTTTGAGGACATGAGTGCAATTCTCTTTGTAACATCGTATTCACACGATTATCATTCTTACCCTCGGAAGGCTGCTTCTTAAAATTGTTACAAGTCCCTAGTCTGAATGAACTTCGCCTGAAAGCCAGGGAGGCGTCATGTTCTCAAGAGGGCGTTCTCTATCCCAAGATAGAGAGACCGATAGATAGAAGATCGATAGTCGTGATTTAGACAGACTCTCAGATAGGGTGATGGAGTGATGCATACAGGGCCTCAGCCCCAACCCTAAAGCCGCTGCAAGCGGAAAAAGGGCCGTGTAAACAAACAAAAAGCACTTAGCGGCTTTCAGGGCATTCGGGTTTAGGGAATCCTCATGAAGCTCTTCGCCTTCAGAGCTTGAGAATTAGGGTGTTTAGGGTTTAGGGGTTTATAACTATAGGGGTTTAGGGTTTTGGGTTTAGGGGGTTTATGACTACAGGGGTTTAGGGTTTAGGGTTTAGGAGATTTTCGTCCAATGGAGTCTTCTTTTGCAGCAGCGAGGTGTCGGCTGGTCTCCCTCCTCCCCTGGCTTCCTGTGCCTCAGCTGCGACAGCAGAAGACCACCCTGAATCCTGAACGTTGGGGGTGAATTTTAGGCAGGTGGAGAATCTGTGCACTTGGGTTCCGTTTTTCAGCGTTTATTTTTGCATAGTGTTGTTCAGAGTCCAGATCCCTCACCTTTGTTTGAGCTTCTAGTGCTCCGAAGCATCCGGCAGCTCGGAGGCTCGGGTAGCTGACGGTGAGATTCGGCACACCTCCTCAAGTGTTAAGCCGACACCCCCCAAACCGGAAACCAAAAATCCTCGGAGCCTGCCTACACGAATCCAACTCAAAGCCATAAAGAAAGTCAGTACCCACTTTGGCTCAAGTCGGAAAGCCAAAACGCCACAAGGCTCTGGCACGCCTCGGGTTACGGCGGAGGGCTCCTGCACGGCTCTGCCACGGTAGACTTCGCTAGGAGCCGTCAGAACGGGGTTGAGGATGTTTGCACAGGTTTTGGACGCTGGTATATGTACACTGTGTACATCCAGTCATCCATCCATCCATCCATGCATGCATGCAAACAGACATACATTCATACAAATCCGGGCTCGTGCATACACGCACACATCCACAAATGTCCGCTTGCATTTTACATGCCTTCACGTCTACATGCTTACATGCATGCGTGCATGCTGCATACATATGCATATGTACAGAATCTGTATGTACATTGATATAAACATGTATACATGCATATACATATGCATACGCATATATATATACACACATGCACATATTTGTTAATATCATTTTGTAGTATGATACATATGCACATGCCTTTTCGTGCTTAGGGTTTACAGCGTCTTGTTTTTAGGATCTGGGTCGCATAGCTTAGACTTTCATATTCAGCAAGTAGTCGAGAACGCCGAGAGGGAAACAATGGTTGGAATGGCTGGAAGCTTGGACTTAGTGTGCGGCCGTGTGAGGCTTACAAAGATGCACCGTGGATTCGAAGTCTTTGCAGATGTGATGTGTATCCTTGCAACTGTTTCACAGAATGGGTCCGGGGCCAATCGACGGCACATAAGTTTGGGCAAGCGATGAAGCAGACAGTGCTGCTTTGCAGCCTCATCGAGTCCCGAAAGTTGATCCGAAGACCTTCAGATCCGTAGCCGTAGGCATGCACGCGGCTCACGGGTTGAGGAGTAACAAGGAGGCTGCAGAAGCTACAGCGACGAACGTGCACTTCTTCACCCATCGTTATGTCCCTCGTCTGGCATTTTGACCATCAGCCGTGCACAACACACCTTTTTTTCAGTGATGGTTTGTTGAGGGGTCGCCGTACGACGAGGGTGACACTCCAACCAAACCAGTCACAAACACCCCAACCTGTGCTCACGGTGGCATGCAATCGCTCTCTTTCCCGGTTTGCCTCTCTCTCGCTCTCTCTTTATCTCTCTCTCTCTCTCTCTCTCTCTAGCTCTCCCTCTCTCTCGCACTATCGCTCGCAAGCGACACTGGCATTTGATTGTGTGGCTATCCTTGCGCTCGTCTACTCAGGCCAAGGCCACGGAAGGCATCAAAGACCGGCTGATTTGGCATGGCTTCCTGCCTGCACCATGTATCTTGCAATGTTTCGTGGGGTTCTAACTTTGTTTATCAAGCATGGTTTTACATGCAGAAAGCGCTTGCTCAAGGACGGGGCCCGTATACAAGTGTCAGTCAATTTCATTTGGGTGCTTCAGGCCCGATTTTTGAGAGGAGATCTCCAACCTGTCTTGGCCGCGGCAAAGGTGCTATCCTCATCGAGTGGAGACACATGACTGCACTGGGCAGGGTCCGTCCAAGGGCCTTCTGCAGCTAGGAAATTCTGGGCTTCACTCCACTGGCATCAAATGTGAGAACCAGGGAATGATGACGAGGAGCCCCTCCCCGAACCGGAGGGTATTTGGATCAGGATTGTAGGTTTCATTGAGGTCCGAGATTCGACAACTCAGAAAATTGCGGTCGAGGTCTTCTTGGGCTTCTGAGGAGTAGCACCGAATCCCGGCTCCCAATGCCCAAATCCAAGACGGCTCTGTAAGTCATGTAAGAACCCTGTAAGTACATGCACGGGCGATGGGCAGCCCTAAACCCTGAAATTCTTGTGGGGTTTGCTCCTGACTTGATAAACTGAGAGCAGCTCCCATGGCTTGTGCTCGCTTTGTACGCGGCTTCCTTTCAGCTCAGAGTTGTTGGCATCATGCACGAATCATGCCGCCAGACGAGACTTAGACCCCACAGCGCACGGAAGCAAGTATATAAACCCGCCTTGAAAGCCGTCCGCGTGCCTGGAGGCCACCAGCGCTTCGTAAGTGTTGTGGAGCTCGCATGGCTGAACCGTGGCTGCAGTTTCTCAGCCCAATACGCCAAACCAAGCCTTTAAAACAGTCGCACCGGCCTGCAAACGGATCCGACCAAGATGTTTCTAGGTCGGCTTTGAGAATGTGAGTTCGAAGTCGTGTCTCCAAGTGATTTTGTAGGCCTGTCCACCGTCCGCTTGACCTGCTTGTCCGACGTTCTTGCCGGTCCTTTAGAAGCCTCTGAGGATGACTCGGCCATGGGTTCTTGCTTCTTCAAAAGGGCCTCCAGAGGTTTCCTGCCAAAACATCGTGATCTTGAATCTGGCCATGGTGATGGGAAAGGTCGCCGCATGACTTTGAGGCCTAAACTTGGATCTCCGGGCCATTCCCTTCTGGCTCATGCAGAGTTCAGGATGTAGCTGAGGAACGGCCTCGGCGGCTACCATGGCCGGTGCAACTGGTGCCGGGACAAGTTCCTGGGTCGGATCCAAGATGTCTCTGCCGATTTTGTGGTTGGGGATTGGGTCGTCGTCGGTTTTGCACCAGAATCCAAGGCACGACTGCTGTCTGTGTAGGAAAGTGCAGCAAGAGACCGACTTCCAGTCTGGTAGACATCCTTGGGTTGCCGAGCGTGGCTGGACAACTTGAGTAAATCGCGGCCAAAGCCCACCAAGCGTTATCGGACATCCGTATGCCTGAAGCAGCTGTTCACGAACTTTGCCAAGGCGAAGCTTACTACTCAAATCCTCCCAGAGGCTGAAATCAGGACGTCACGGAGCGAACATCGCATGGTCCGAATCGGATATCAACCAGCACTGTCACCTATCGGATGAGGTTGGCTGACCCAACGGCCATCTACGCAGGAATGCCTGACAGCATGAAGGCGGGACTGTTCTCGTGTAGCACATCATAGCATCCTCATCTAATGCATTCCTTGCTCGAGGTTGGGCTTTGGGGTCTTGGAAGGCTGGCTGTTTCCTTAAGCCCATTGGCGGTTTTCGCCTTTCGTGGTGCGGTGTGATAAGCCACCGCGATCTATCAAATCCCACAGTTTCCAGACACAGCGGCACGGAGGTTCCCTGGCAGCAGCATCTGGCAGAGATCCGTATGGTCGACACAGAGATGAAGAGCTTCCAGGACATGCCGAAACTTACATAATGTATATATTACATATGCACACACATGTCTGTCTGCCTGCCTGCCTGCCTGCCTGCCTGCCTGCCTGCCTGCCTGCCTGGCTGGCTGGCTGGCTGGCTGGCTGTTTGTTTGTGTGTATGTATGTATGTATGTATGTATATATGTATGTATGTATGTATGTACGTATGTATGTATGTATGTATGTATGTATGTATGTATGTACGTATGTGTATGTATGTATTCCGTTGCAGAACATTGCATGTATACAGACTGTAAGCGTCGCAGTTGCCGACGGCAGTTTCGCCAAAGCGGCCTTTGCAGTCATGCAATCCTCATCAGAAGTTCGATCTAGCGGACCTCCACATGGGGCTTCCCAATGTCACTCGGGCGCTTTGCGGTCTTGTGATGTTGTGGAGAATCTCGGGCATAGTACTGTGGCATACTGTGACTGTTCAGTTCACGAGGCTGATGTTTATGATGATGAGGAGGGCTGACATGCCATGTCGGAGGCACTGACTGTAGAAAAAATCGCAAACGGAACGTGCTGAAATCCCTTCCAGGAGTTCGAGGCCTTTCTCCACGAGTTCAGCGGCGCCCTGTGTCAATCAGGCTAAGTTCACAGCTGCAGGCGTAGAAGATGTGACCAAAGCATTCTGTGTGGTCTGATTTGTGCGACATACCACTTTTCTCGGAGTAAGTCGTGACCCACATTGATAACCCGACTTGGACTTTCTTCTGGTACCCAGCCCTTGGAATTTGAGGAATCTCGGTGCACCGCAGACCGCCCCTGGTAGCTAAGGTGCCGGCTCTCTCAGCATCAAGGAGCAACGGTTCTTCGATCCTTATGTGGCATTCTCTGGACAGGCTTCACGGGCCTATCAACTCGAAACCAGCTTCAATGGAATGGTCCAGGTAGCAGGACTATATCTCCAGGTCTGCTGCACGGCATTGTCTTACAAAGTTGGTCGGCATCAAGATGGCGCAGGGAGCAGGTTGTAATATGCGACAGGGGTGATTGAGATGGGTCTTGGACATTCTGAAGACCAGCGCAAGTAGCAGTAAGGGCCTATAGCTTCCTTCATTACGATAGCATCGCCTGAAAAACTGTTCAGGGCCGATATGAGTCTTTGTGAATAGCTCTAGGACCAGGGCTCAGAGGCCCTTTTTCAAGTACTGAATGCCAGCTTACTTGCATAAATCCCACACCTACGGGAGAGGCTCGGGCTCGAGTAAGCAGACCTGAGCCCGAGACGACCCGAGAACTCCAAACCCAAGTCCCTTACACCCTACCCGCTGCTGGTGCTGTGCCTTTTTGTGCGAAAGTAAGTGCTTGGGGTCCTGCCTTGGGCCCGACAGCCGGTCTTTAGAAGCTGCAAAACTGCAGGACTGCGACGAAGACTTCTTAGCTCTGCAAAAGGGGGCTGAGAGCCTGAATATGTCGCAAGCTTGCGGGCGCAATGCTGCATAGACAGCCTATTCTCCGAACTGCCCTGGCTGTCCTGACGATTGCCGTTTGAGCCCGAGCCTCCAAGACACCTCCTAAAACCCCATAAAGCCTAATTAGAAACACTCCATTCCGGTAGGTCCGGCTCGAGCGTCGATCTTTGTCGGCCGCTTTGGCTTGAACCCGGGTTTAGGGTTTGTAATCAGTCATACCAGGGCCTCCAAATAGGCAGTGCTCCCTCGTGCCAGACCTCACGCTTCCGCTTACATGTATTTCTAGGATATCAAGCCCCCCTACAAATCCCCAGTAGGCCCTTACAATGGTCTTAAGGGACGGGATTTAAAGTATGTAACTTTGCTGTAGCGATGAAACGCAGAGCTGTGCACAGGTATGGGTGGGGGGGGGGGGGGGGGGCACGGTTTTCGGGTTTATGTTGCGGCTTACAATAGGATAGGCTTCAGGGCATCCGGTGACTTTAGGGACAAGTTGCGGGGCACAGTAGATGGGTTCGGGTTTACAAGTTGCATTTCAGGACAGATATTTTCGGACATCGGGTCTATATCATATCATTCAAAACAAGCGGGCGCTACGACATTGTTGCATTGTATTTGGGACATCTGATCGGTCTAAAGGGTGTTGTTCAGGTGCAGAGATTTGGGCTTGTGGGGTTTATGTGGCGGGAGTGAGCTTTCGATGGTTCTCAGAGACGGCGACAATGGTGGTGTCGTTGGTGATGATTATGTTGTCATTGTAAAGAACCTTCATGATCAGAGCTGGCGTGACGATGAGGATGACTACTCGATGGGGAGGCTAACGACCACGGTCAAGATCACAAGGTTAGTTATGCTGGAAAGAGGTTAGGGGTGATACCGTTGCTGGAGCTGGTGCTGCTGATGAGGGGCTGGGTGCTGATGCTGCCGATGATAAAGCGGTGGATTTTGATGGTTGTGCTGCAGCGGCTGCCAAGGGTTCGGAACACGCAGTCAACAATCAGCACCGGGCAAAACGTCGCCCGCGGTCAGGACATCTTGGGCTACTTGCTCAACTACAGCGCTCGCAACCCACACTACGAGGAAGCCCGCCGCAGCTCGTTGGTGTTCCATTATATTTTATTATGTTATATTAGATCATATTAGAGTATATTATATTGAATTGTATTATATTATATTATATTAAACAATGGCAGCGAGTGTGGGCTTGCCTAGGGGCGTTGGTCAACAAAGTGCGGAGCTCACATTGGCTCCCGAATGTTTGGATCGAACGAGTCCGCGATTTGAATTTCCTCAACATGGCTTGTATCCAACTGACCAGAACTGCCCAAGCAGGGCTTCTGAAGTGCGGGGTTCAAAGGTGAAGCTGAAGCCTTGAATTCCGAAGCATCACAAAAAGTGCTGGAAACTCCTGGCAGCGAGCTTGATTGAAGATGCCCTATACATAGCCCTCGCATGTCTTTCGAGCGAGGGTCTGTCTATTATATGCCATGTTCCAACCTCGGCGAGGTTCCTAAACGCATTGAGGCCTACAGTTCCTAAAGCTCCTACCTTCCTGATGTCACCAGGACCCAGATCATGAGCATGGATTCCAGTAGGTTGCTTGACTCTGCTTGCAGTCGCTGTAGCTGCGCAGGAGGACTTTCTAGGTCAACATCTCAACTCAAACAAGTTTGGAATCCTCCATCAGCGCAGCCTGAGGCAATTGCCAAACTTTTGCTGCAGACTTCTTTTCGATGCTTACGGGCCAAGAAGGCGTACAACCCACTCAGGCCTTCTGCGCCCCGGCGGCGTTTTTGTTATTTTGGTGCTGCATAGATATGACGTTGGCGTTTATGGGCGCTTAGGGGCAAGTCGTTTCTGACTGTTGTGCTGCTTTACAGCAACCCGGACGCAGAAACACAAGCCCCTTCCTGAATGCAGCTTTTGTGGTCGTGTCCCTGCCCCCGTGGGGTTTTCGAAGAGTATCTCCACCTCGAAGATGGTGTAAATCAGGAGCACGACGGGTAGCCGGTGCAGAGAGCCTCAAGTGGATGCTCCATCTTCCAAGAAGCCCTACAGGGACAAAGAACTCCCGGGCCATCCCTGAAGGCCTAAGCCTAAGCCCTTAAGCCGTAAACTCCCATATAGACCATACGTCCGAAATCCTAAAGCAAAGCTCGTGCGGAAGGGCTCCCAACGACCTCCTCCACTGAGGTCGGGTGCTCTACAAGCCTCGCGTACTTGACTTCCTCTACAACTGCTGAGGTTCGGAGCAGCTTCCAGGTGCGGTATGGTGCGTTTCCTGACCTTCATCTGGATTTGATTGGTGGTACCTGTAGTTGCAGGTTTTGATCTCCCGGGTTGTAGCGTCTCTCGATTGAGGCTTCTAGCGTGTGCGGCCTGTGACGCAGACTTCTGCCGTCTCGTGGGATTGCTGACTCTATAGATGGACGCCAACATGTATTGCACCACTCCCTAGAAGTGCTTGACTTTCTCTCATTGTCAGACTCAAGTACTCAAGTTTGCCTCGAAGAGAACTCCGCAGGTGTGTCACTGTCACGCTACGTGAGGGCCTCGTAGGCCACTGCAAGCTGCTTTGGCCTTCGCAGAACGGCCGTCTGCCGTCGATCAGCCCACAGGCAGAAGCTTCATTTACGTAGGAAGGGTCGTCGCCGAATCTAAATGCTGGCCTTGATCATGCTTGTTCCTGCGAAGGGAAAGATGACGAGGCTGATGGCGACGTTGATGGCGGGGATGAGTCTTGTGCTGATACCGCTCTTTGCGATGGATGATGACGAGGATGGTAAAGTTGATGATGGCGACCTGATTCTGACAGTTGTGATCATAGTCACAGATTGCTGCCAGTGTTGTGGCTGCAGCTACAACACTTCGACCTGGTCGGGGTGTTGTGCAGTGCTGAACTGGATTCTCATTCTTGGTCCCCCGGGGTTCATAATGAATGAATTCCTGCTTCCTAGGCCTGACATGAAAAAAACTGTTGCTGCCAAGCTTCGCAGTTGCCTGATCGACTCATGTTCCCGCTTTCCTTGTACAGTTGCCGCAGGAGTCTAGCTGGATCGCCATTTCCTGCGATCGAGCTGGTCTGAGACCTCAACCCTCTAAGCTCCGCTCCATGGACCTATAAACCCGAAACCCGAAACCCAAAACCCGAAACCCGAAACCCCAAAAACCCTATAAACACTAGTCACTAGACTGGGAGCAGGGCCGGGTCTTGAAGATTCTCGAACACAAGCCGTGGGCATGACAGAAGAGGGAGCCAGCAGGAGCCTGAGATCTGAGGTTTTTGGCCCAAAATTTCAGACGGACATTGCATGTAGCCTGAGGGAGGAGGTTCGCTTTCCTCTCCGCAATATCCGATTCGTGGCGCAATTCGTGCAACCAGCTTCCCTTGCAACAAGGCTCCACGCTGGTATATTAGGGCATCTGAGCCTGCCCGACGAGTCAAAGCTTCTCAGAATCAGGACAACGACAATCACAAAGTTGCCGTACTATTGGGGAGGAGCCCACATGTAGCGATTCTACTTCCACCTCTACCTCTCGGTGTGTGTTTGACTGCATGCGGGTTCGGGAGGTGAGTTCGTAGATTCCTCACAGGTACAGCCTCTGCATACACCTTGGGTAATTTGGAGGGTTTGCAAGGGTTTATAGGCGCTTTAAGGTTAAGGTTTGCAGCCTGCAATAGCAACCCTACACCATCTGGGAGCCCGCTTCTTTCAAGCATAAATAGTACATAGGGGGGTGGGGTTGGGGCCTTGTCTGACTATTTCGGGCCTGGGGCGTCATAGGACTTAAGAGCTCTTTCAATTGGGCTAGGTCTTCTAACTTCAAAGTTTCCAGCTTCCGGGTCTTGGAAGGGACCCCAGAGTCGAACTCTTGTCGGCAGTGGCTCAGGGATCCTTCCTGTGATGGCGGCGAGGCATTTTCCGTCTCCCACAGGGCTGCCGCCCTCAACGCTCCAAGGTGTGCTCAGCCGCCTTAAAAGTCTAAGAAACCCTGAACCCCGTGACCTCTGAAGGCCACGCAGGGAATCTGGCCACGGACGCTAAACTCCAAACCCTCATACACCCTCAGCCTCGACATGCTAGTTACTCGCAGACCCAACGGGAGACATGTCTGGACGCACAAGCTTTTCTTGCCTGAGCACCGGGCCGGGCCTATCTTGCCAAGGACAACTGGGCACTCCTCCTTCATTAGGAAAGCTTTCTTTAAGATACGTGTTTTGGTGAGTGCATGTTGGGGTTTATGTTTTTGTATGCCTGTTGTAGCACCTCGACTTCAGAAAAGTAGAAAGGTGTAAGGCTGTTTGGCCTGGAACAACCTGAAACAGCAGATAGTTTTGCGGTTACATTGTTTTTTGGAGCTCTGAACCTTTGCTTCTTATATTGCCTAGGGAGCCCTCTGTCGTAGGAAGTGTTGCAGTCGCAAAGCTTGTTGCTCTGCCAGGCATACATTGCCCTACTTACTTCCGAAGCCCGAACACCAAGTTCCACCCCAAAGCCTCTTCGCCCCCGATAGCAAAACAAGCTTTGAGGAGTCCCCAGTTGGCCTAACTCACGTTCTCGTGCGCTCTAACATGTCGCAGGGGGGCACCATGGGGCTTGTGTCACCTGTGCCTTCCAGGGGCCGCCTACCATTGAGTTTTGCATGTTCTGGAGAGAGGAATAAGTTGACACACAGAGGCTTCGGACTAGGCTCGCTGGCCATATGGTCTAAAAAGTAGCTTCGGTTGTACGGCTTGTTCATGAGCACCTTTCATGTCATCACCGAGTCCCTCGCAGGGAGCTTTCCACGAGCTGCATGGGTTTGCAGAAACTTGGGGAGACCAGCTGTTGGGCGCCGTTCATTTCTTCGGGGCATTGAGCTCCGGGCTCTATATGCAGGATACACCTCACATCTCTTTGCTGGAGTCTGGGTTGTGAAAATGTGCCGTGACTACGAGCAGCACGCAGTGGACACATGATTGCAGGCTGCCAAAACTTTAGGCAGCTCGCACGGCTTCGCTGAGAATCAGCAGGGCCTGACAAGGATGTATCTGAGTGAGAAACCGGCGTGTGACAGGGCAAAACTGCCGGTGCTGACACGGGGATGGAGAGCTATCCATGCCAGTGCTGCCTAGTCTAGCCAGTCATGTATGAAACAACAACATCTCAAGCTGTCGAGTTTGCTTGTAGGGCTATCGGTTGCCCAGACGTGAGTCAGAGCATGGGGTACACGGTGTGACGTGGATCTCAGGCTTTGACCAATGATCCACTTCCGACAGTTCGTAAACTCGCATGACCCATGAGTTGTGTTCCTTGGAGCAAGGGTGCTCTTGTAAGCATTGGGTTATTAGGTTCTGCCATCCCCAACACAGTCCGCGATTTCGCGAAGCACAGCTCAGGTGTTGCTGCTGTTGGCCTTTTTCCGCCCTCGGACATGCCATGGCCATGGATTCCAGGGACTTGGGGACGCTTAGTCTACAGGTGTTTGGCGTGCACGTGGACGAGGATAGCATAATATGCAACAATTCCATGGTCTGACACAAGACTTGCGTACAGTCCTCACCATCGTCGACGCCAGTCACCAGAAGCTTAATCGTCGTCCTTTGAGGTGCCATCGCTGTTGCGAATAGTTTTTTTTTTTCTCTCTCTCTCTNNTCTCTCTCCCTCCCTCTCTCTCTCACTCTCTCTCTCTCTCTCTCTCTCTCTCTCTTTCACTCTCTCTCTCTCTCTCTCTGTCTCTCCTGATTTGCATGTCTGCCTCCATTTTTACTTTCTCGACCATAGAGCACTCCACTGCTCGCTAGCCGTGATGATGTCAAAGTATTTGTCATTTCGTGTTGGTTGTGATAGGTGTTGCCAGCAGCCTGCATGTTTTCACCACCCCCAGGCGGTGGCATCTTCTCTGGAGGCTGCTCCGCACTTTGCGACCTAGACTCGCTGCAGGCGCGGTGGCTCATTGTCCAGTCCAGTCCAAAGTTCACATCCAGAGTGAGACTCTCACGTCTCGGACATCTGCAAGGGCAGAGGCAGGACCAGAGCAGCCTAACTTCTTGGCGATTCCTTCCAACAAGCTCGCGTCTTAGACCGACGAACCCGTCTCTGCGAGAGAGCGAAAGAGAGAAACTGATTAATCCTAGGATAATGTCAGGGGATACAGATCCCAGTAGGTTTACAGCTTAATGCTGAAATCCCCCGTGGTATTTGTTGCCTGTGCCTGCTCCGGACTGAGCTACTTCTCGACGTGTTGTTGACCATTTCGCACTGCAGCCCGCAAACGCCCACCAAACATGGCCTTCATTATCTGGATTGCTCGCATCACTTGTATCTAGCGTTTAGTGCTCGTAACTGCTGTTTAAAAGCTAATCCCACGACCCGGAACATCCCTGAACCAACAACGGTTCGTGATTTACTTGCCGCTTGTTTCGAACTCAAAGCAGCGATCTAAGCCGTGCCCTCCGTCTCACGCAGAAGAGTGTCCCATTGAACTATAGGGGCCTTAAGGAGATTCTGTCATGTGGAGAGGTCCGGGCCATTTCTCTCTTCGGGCGCTCTGAGGACTTGAGAACTCAACAGCTGGCTTGCTTAGGCTTAGGCTAGGTATGCCAGAATGTATGCTGTGTGTATAGTGCTTCTGTTATAATTACGGCGACAGGCGCAAGGCTCTCTGGGTTTTGACTGCCAAGGAGGAGGTTGGTGGGGAGCAGGGGCGATCCGTTCTGAAGCAGTCCTGATGATTTTTTCTCAGCCCCTCAGGGTGTGGGCTAAAGCAGGGATCCGAAGCAGCGTATCAAGAATCCAACAGAGCTTGCACATCCAGTGGCTTAGAACCTCAGATTCAGAAGCAGACTGACACAGACTCTCTTCCGATGTTCTGGCTTCGGTTGGGAAGGCACTTTCTGTCTCTACCTACGGGCCTTCATTTTTTGAGCGACCCAGGCGGCGAAATGCCGAAAGCCCGAGCCCTCAACCACTCAGCTTCCCTCGAGCAACCGTACATTACTGAGGGAATCAGGGTTTAAGAATACTTTGGAACTCTGTAGAGTTTAGGACATCGAGTTCAGGGATTTGGTTCTTCCTCAATTCTTCCTCAAAAAAGTGAAACTTCCAACGTAGACACCCTTGGCCGAGAAGGAGTCACGATGGGTGTTGCCGATCACGGGCCGGCAGAAGCTGACCCTCAGCGATCTGCAGCATGCCTGATGCCGAGAATCGGATCCCAGATTTTGGGATTTGATTAGGTGTTTGTCGTTTTCGGTTTGGAGGTGGCTTGGGATCTGACTTGTTGTGACTTGAGGATTTAGATCCGTCTCGGACTCCTGCAGATCCTTGGCTGCACACTGAGGTCAACACCCTCCGGCAAGCCGTGCTGGGAGCTGAATGCGGCACCAATAACAGGATGTAGCAGGATTTTTATTGGGTGGGGAAGGGGAAGTGTGGGCTTTAGGAGCAGGAGGGTGCGCTTTATTTCGCAGCTCAATCCGTAACAGATAGACCATAAGCCATGCGCGAAATCCTCGCATGGAATTTTGCACCGACAGATAGGTGGACAAAGCTTCTTGGCATCGTCCCAGGTAGCGCGGACCTTGAATCGCACCTTCTACATCGCACTGGCTGCGTCTAGGTGTTCCCTAGCAGTCAGCATAGAAATGCTGCTGTGCCAGATTCGATTGATGAAAACTCGGCAGAGGTCTACTGCGTTCGAGGTGGATGACGATGCGGCAGGTGCACAAAATGCCACCCCTATAGGGCTGTTGGGCGCAGTGCTTACCGACAGCGACACCGACAGCAGCCCTTGAAGCCACATTCGGAGATACCTGTTTGCTACAGACATCGGTGGTCTTTCTCAATACCGTGTTCTGGACCTGTCAGGCAAAGAGCAGGGAAAGGACAGAAAAGACTCCGCAAAGCCAGCTTCCCAGGATCTTGAAGTTCAAGACATGATCCCTCGAAAGATGTATGCAGTCAGGTTTTCTGCTGCAGCCTTGATGTTGCTCCACATGCTTCTTCGAAACCCTATTTTACACGTGTTGCTGGCAGCCAGGGTGCTAAAGGACACCAGACTGGCCCCCCTCTCTACAAATGTCTGTCGGCGGTCTCTTCCCCCCAACCTCCGTTGTTCCTCGTATTGCTTACTATGATTAGTACCGGACTTGTTTGACGACCAGTATGACGAACCAGTACCCAATGTACCGACTGCTAGCCCGTCGAAACGATTGCGGATGACCGTATGACATCAGGGCGAAACGCATATATCCATCTTAATATGCATCC
This sequence comes from Symbiodinium necroappetens, assembly GCA_905231915.1. NCBI lineage: Eukaryota > Dinophyceae > Suessiales > Symbiodiniaceae > Symbiodinium > Symbiodinium necroappetens. Next base: position 20,369 of record CAJNJA010078963.1, read on the forward strand.
CAGGCCCAAGCCCTAGAGGACTTGACCCAAAAAAAGACGCAAAAGCTGTCGCGGGCCTAACGAGTCAGGCCGGGGACCAGACCACGAGGCCGCCTGGGGCCCGGAGGATCGTTCCGCAGCCTTTTCAACACTATTTAACACTAACCGTTAGGGCCATTAGGGTTTATAAGTTTAGAGTTTATAGGTTTCAGAATGCCAGAAGGGTTCATATTGCCATAAGGTTGGCTATGAAGATTGAAGTTTAAGTTTAAGTTGTAAGCTCAACTTGCGTTTCATCTCTTGGCATGCCAAGGACGCATCTACATCAAGGAGGACGCTGAGACCACTCGGGCTCTAGGCTCGTGGGCACCAGATTTGTTGGGATGAATGATTGTTATGGCTTCTTCAGGGGCTTGGGCACCTAATTATCAAGACACGACGCAGTGCCGATTCCACCCTGCTTCCCGATTGCTCCCGGTCCCGGATTCGTGTGGGTGAGATGACCTAGTTAAAATTGAGGCGGGGGCCGAAGCGTAAAACCAGCCAATCTAGTCTGCTTTGTTCAGTGGCTGCGTGAGATGCAAGAACACGAGGCCTATTACTCGGCCGCCGTCTTAGACCTTTGCCATGCGGTGCCAGTTTCGGGTTTCGAGGTTCCGGGCTTCAAGTCCGTGAGTTGAACTTTCAGGGCTTCAAAATCGCGTGTGAATCGGATACGCTGCCGACTGACACACGCACGCACGCACGCACGCACGCACGCACGCACGCACGCACGCACGCACCCACGCACGCACGCACGCACGCACCCAC
>CAJNJA010078974.1:0-21157 GCA_905231915.1 Symbiodinium necroappetens
CCTCCCCCCCTCCCCCCCTCCCTCCCTCCCTCCCTCCCTCCCTCCCTCCCTCCCTCCCTCCCTCCCAGTAATCAAGTGTTGTTTCTCCATCATGTCGGACGTGAAGGGCCCGAAATATGTATATGGCTGAGCAAATGGGGACATACATACACACTAAATTAACAAACGCGCACACACAAACACTCTCATACATGCAAAATACGTTTGTTCACTCACATGGATTTGTAAGCTCGTTTCGCCCCGTGTGAAACCCATACCGTCACTAAAAATGTCTTATAAGGCTTCTCCAAGACTAAGACAGCATGCACGAACATGTCGCCCGAAAGCCAGCAGCAATTGCGATTCTTACGGTGGCCGCAGGCAAAGAAGTTTGAATCCGAAAAGCGTCCAGAGGTCCGCAGCTTTGTCGCCTCATGAGTTTGAGGTCAGTGAAGCAGAGGCCTGAGTGCACACCGCTGTTGGCCTAGGTCCGGTCACAGGTGCTCATGGCCTCTTCATTTCTGAAGAGCCTGGCAGTCGCCTCAGTCGTGACGGCCAGAAGCACCAGAGTCTCTTTGCCCGCGAAGACTCTGAACAAAAGGCCTAATCAAATGAATTATGACAGTGTCGATTCCCAAACAACGAAACACCACGCACCCTGCACACCCCGAAGGAAGATAGCAGTCCACCACCGCAAGCAAGAGCACCACGACGGAGGAGAGACCGCCAGGAAACAGGGCCGAAGCCACCAGGACATCACCAGGACCACCAGGACAAAACGCTTCCCCCCGTCTTCTGGCGGGATTCAGTGTTCTAGCAGCGCCATTATCACAACCCGCTGTTTGGAGCATGCTCACGGATTTTCAGGACGCCAATATAGCATCGTTCAACACATCCCGCCATATAGTGCCATTTAGTGTTGCGTTGTTGAAGTGCGCAGGCGAAGGCGTCTGGCTTCACACTGACACCGTTCTGGCCTTGAGACGGAGTGCAGCTTTGCGATATACGTCAACTGGACTTTACAGTTGACGTGCATTTGGGCCGAGGGGCGCGGAGGGTCGAAGTGCTGCAGCTGTGAACTTCCTGCAGTTGGATTCCGTCAGTGCCCGCCCCAAGACCAGATCAAACTAGCTTTCCATCCACTGTGAAGCGGTTTTGAGGAGATGCTGGTAGCGACGACCTGTCCGAGGTGGGCCACATCGAAGTCTGAGTGTTTGCATTTATTGTCGGTCGTGGGTCGTGCTTCCAGGCTGTGCGCAACGCTCTTCGCAACATCGAAGCGTTGAGTGACAGCCACCGTGGTCTTTCGGAGGACTTCCAGATGCAGGCAGGTCGTGGAGCCTTGTCCAGCGAGGGATGTCCCCTCAAAGCCGGCAGGGAAGCGACGACACAGTGCCGGCCAGCCCGGAGAGCAATCTCGTGCAGGCCGCGCTTGTAATTGTCATCAACCAAAGCACAATGCATAATGTCGTTCTCGTGTCTGCGCTCGACTTCTGGCCAAATTCTCGGCTGAGTGCAATGGGTCCTTCGATTCTTTTCGTGTTCCTAGCTCCTGCTGCCCAAGCCGGCGGTCGGACCGAGTGAAATGAGAGTGGCAGCATCCAAAGATACTGGGAGCAAGTGCGCACAGCACTTGGAAAGGTGAGCGCAGGGACGGAAGTTGGCCAGGCCTGGATTGCCACTGCTTCACCTATCCCGACACGGGGAGCCTGCACACGGAACAATTCGGACAAGATGCACATGCCTTCTCTGCAACTATGTCCTGAGCATTCCTGAGCACCTCACATGGCATCCAGGCCCAGTCTTCCAGGGAGACAGCAGACTCTCTCAAGAGCTTCGTATGCATTTGAGGGAAGCCGTGATTCTGTGTCTGTACAAGCTGTATCTAAGTTGCACGATGATTTGTTGGTTGAAGGTGACATACAGCCATACAAGTAGCAACTGTGCTTCAAGTTGCCGTCTAGCTGCTTGACCATTTGAGCACCGGACACTTCGTGAGGTTGAGGGGCATCAGAGCGAGAGAGTACTTGTCCAAATCACGCCCAAGTGCTGCCATGTCTTGCCACACCCAGGAGCGTCAAAGAGATGATCTCCAACCTGATCGCCTCTCTTCGTGAGGTGGATGGGGTGGTTTTGTGGCTTTGAACTTTGAGATCTTCAGGCAGAGACCTTTCAATTTCCTTCCGAGATGCAAGCTTTTTTTTCCTCGCAGTGGGTTTAAGGATGGAACACAGGAGCAGAACCAGGAAAAAGAGAAGGGCAAGTTCTGTGCTGGCTGCCCAGACTCTACTGCTTTAGTTTGCGGCAGCTGATAGGGATCGCATGTCGCCTGAACTTTCTTGGCAGGATATCTGCAAGAGATGGCTGTGATCTGCACATCCTTTTCTCCTGCCGCCGTTTGTTCATCAAGGGCTCGACCATGTAAGTCCCTACGAAGAGGGGCGGGCCATCGGCGCCAGGTCGTCCACTGGACGCGTTTCACCCAGTTGCCGCCAGCCGTTGCCTTGGTTTGAGTGCGCTGAGAAGACTCTCGCGATCAAGAGAAACATGGTAAGCTGGATGACTTGATGATCCAAGCACAGGGAGCTTGAAAGCACGGGCCATCAGGCTGTACGGTCAACCAAGCACCGTCATCGCTGATGCAGAGTTATGGGATCAGACTGCGGCTTTTGCCATCACTCTTTGCTGCCCGTGACATTCTGAGGTTCCTATGAATCCTGCACGCAGCCGGTCTCGGTCACCGAGGCCTCGTGATACGTATCACCTTACAGTCCGCCAGCTTGATGCTATCGTCACGAATCTATCACAGCCTGCACGTCACCTGTAGATGAACAAGAGACTTCTGCAAAAAGTGTTGGGTGCGCTGTGTTTCTGATTGCGTGGCTGCTTCAGGAGTACCGAGCCAGCTTGCTTGAAGCAGGCTCTCTCAGAGGCTCCTTGGCTGAACCGAGGGCAAGTCCGGGCACAGGGGGTGTGGGGCCACAGAGAACTTTCCCCTGTGACAAATTCTGGAGCTGTCTGCGTGTGCGTAAGTACTAAGCCTCCACAGGGAGCTTTGCCCTTGGTGTTTCTTCAGGCGGATCCCGCTTACTTGGACTCCGGATTTCTGCAGCCCCAGTGGTGGATACCGGAAGTCGATGGGGTCGCTGGGACGACGATGCAAGCCGGTGTGTCATCCCCGTCCGAGATGTGTGATCATAAGATTCCTGGGAAGGTTCGTTACGATTCTTCAACGTAAGTTGAGATCCACGGTATAGGCTTCTTCCATGCCAGCCTTCTCAAACTCTAGCGCACCTAACTGTACCTTGCCCTACTGATAATACTAGGCAGGCCATTGGAGCTCGAAGTTGCCAGAACCTGCGTCGACCCCCTCCTTTGCCCTGCACAAGGCGCGGGTCGGTGACCACGAGTTTCTTCAAATCCTGGGAGAAGGCGCAGTGCCGTCCCGTCCAGTGCAGCCCATGTAGTCCGGAGCCAGAAGCGGGAGACTTGGGAAAGCGTCCTTCCGAGGCACCCATGGAAAAGTCTACAAGGTTGCAGACCCAGTGGTTGGTGGCTTCAATGCCGTGAAGGTGATCAGGCCGGATGTGGTATCACTTTGGAGAGATTAAAGTTCAGCAAGTTCAGCAATCGGTGTGGCTCGTTGCGAGGAAGAAGGGCAAGAACACTGATGAGCTGGCTGGAGTCATGGCCGAGTGCAACACGCTTAACTGGTTGAGTCATCCCAACATTGTCCAGCTCCTCAGCTGCAAATTTCACGGCTCCTCCCTTCTCTGGCCGCTAGCCCCGACAGCATCTCTGAAGGCTACGAGGAGCAGTCAACGCATACAAGAACTTCTATGTGTTCATGGACTTCGCTGGCAGCGTGTCGCTTCACAAGCTCCTGCAGAACAGGCGCGTTGGATACCTTCCAGTGGGAGGAATGTGTCAGCGGCAAGCGGCAGAGTTGCTGCCTTGGCTTTGTTTACTCAGCTGGCCGCAGTGCAATTTGAATCATGGGAAAAGCTGTTCTAAATGTCGTTGTCCTGTGGCACCATGCCGCTAGGGACAATCAAACCGGACTTGACCTGCCCATCGCCCGGCAACTCTTCCATCAGCAGTTTGATCTCATTTGGAGTTTTTCTTCGACGTTTTATTGTTAGTACACCCGTTCGTCGCAGTATGAGGCCAGAACGCTTTCACTGTCCATGCCATGGGGGAGTTAGGAGGGTGCTTGCAGAGACCTGATGCCACCGAAGGATAGCGGATGCAGTGGCATATTGTCATTGCCATGGCCTTGCTCACTGTGTCCCTTATCAGGGTTGAGGCTTAAGCAGATTTCAAGCAGTTCCTTCCGAAAGCTCGTCATCTAAGCTGTAGGCTTGAAATCTTCGATACAGACGGATTGAAAGGCAGAAGGAACTGCTTGTTATCTGTTGCTTTTTGTTTTTACCACTAAAGACCTGCAAGTGACCCCTTAGCTTTTTTGTGTGCTTCTTTGTATCGGTGTGCATGCAAAGAAGCCTCGTCGGTCAGGAGGTTTTTTGACCGTTGCATACCCAGGACCTCAAACCGCAGAACATTGTGATATCGGAAGATGGAACTCCAAAGAAGCTCGTTCATTCCAGCTTAATCTGATTTACTTTGGCGCCAGTAGATGTGAGTGTTTTGTGGTGAAGGCATAAGGGGAATGCATTCAGGCGTAGATCGCTGTTCCTCAGCATGTTTTGTGTCCTGCTGACAGGTGCCTAGGCTCAGCCTAAGGCAGTCTAGCAGGAAGCCTCGACTCCAGCACTACGTACTGCGACCAAGATCTGACAATTGAAACCATGTTTTGCAAGGCATTGTGCCTAGGCATGAACACGCATGTTTCGGTGGCTGCACGTTGATGCGACTTGCCAGCGACGGCCGCTTGAGGATCGTAGATTTCGGTTTGGCATTGAAGCTCGGTTGGCCAGTAGGCTGGTCCTGGACTTACTGTCTCAAGCGTCGTGATGTTTCATGCAGTCAGTTTGCATGCATGTGGGCCTGTAGACACCTTTGCACTGAGTGTATCAGGGAGTTTGCTCCAGCCTCAGTGTGTGAGAGCAGCATGACTTGAAGACATTTGAACCCTCCACTGCCGGGCCACTGCCGGACCGCGGCTTGCGGTCTCCCCCTGCGAGGCAATCCCCGCGGCACTTGGCCCTTTACGGCACCCGAAGCCGCATGGCCTTGTGGGAGGCCCTGGGACCTGGCAAAGGCAGATGCTGCGTGGCTGCAGGATATGGGAGGTTTTAAAGGGAAGCTTTGTAGGTCATCTCTGCCCACAAATCCACCAAATGCAACGACGACTTGGCTGCATCTCCAGGTCTTCTCTCTGGGAGCAATACTCATTGAGATGCTGTGTGGCACCGACAAGCGCCTTGATTCTACATATTTCTACAAGCTAGACTTCTTTACAGATCGCGAAGCAGTGGCACTCCCGTCCTTTGAACCTGCCTGTCATTGTAATGTACTAAAACGTCCGAAAACATGAAACCCTAAACCTTGTAAGCAGAAAGGAGTCCAACAAAAAAAGGCTACACTCTAGACTCCTAGACCGTGAGCCCCACACCAGTACCGCCAAGAGAAGGGAGTCACAGACAACACGAGGTAGGGCGGCAGAAATATCTGCAGAGCCCGAAGGAGCACTTGTGAGCGCGAATCACCGCTTCTTTCTAAGGCTCTTCCGCATGTTCGGCTGGATGGCCCAGACGCCGCTGAATCTGCTCCGCGTGCAAGAGATGGTTAATTTCCTTGCGACACCTGGAGCAGTCATGAGCAGCCTGGCGACTGATCTTGGAACGGGCCTCAGCGAAAACTTGTCAAGTCGCCGATGGACCTTCAGCTTAACCATAACCCGCTCTCAGAAAGTGACCTGCATGCAGCCCCCGACGTCTTGCCTGAGGCCTCGCAGCAACCGACCCAGCTCCAATGATCACAGGCCAGGGTGAACCGTCTCAGCCTCCCCATTACAGTAGCTCGCTCAGAGGAGTCTGAGCTGAGCCCTGCACTGCCCACAGGATTGATGAACGTGGTCCCCATGAAGCGATGGAGCGCAAAAGTTGCTGCATCCTTCACTTGGTAGCGCCCGTCGATGCCGGGGCCGCTATCCTCGCTCCGGCGAATGAGTGCAGATCTGAATAAATAAGTCTCTACTGAAGTGATTTCGGACAGTGAATTCTATTGTGCTCGCCCGGCCTGAAACCGGACTCGACAGTGTCGGCTTGGATAGTGTGATACATATACGTGCGTTTATTGTTTCTTGCGCCGCGCTGGAATACCCATCTGGTCCAGGCCGTGGTGATTAGTTCGTAATTTCCAGGCCGTGCAATAGATGGAAACGTGGGATCGGCAAGAGTGGAGCAGAAGAAGAAGAGCAAAGGGCAGCCATGTCTCTCTCAAGTACATCTACTTCGGCACGGCATTGAACTCTGAGCTGGCCGCTGCACCATGAAGTGCTTGGCAAGAGGACTGCGGATGATCCCTTGCAGCAGTTCTTGGCTTGCGCGGTGCGAGTAAGTTTTATCTCTTCAGAGGAAGTCCGGCGCTGGACTTCCACTGAATCGCCTGTCGGCCTGTGTCAAGGAATTGAGCAGCCTCTAGTCTTTTTGCAGAGAGAAAACACACGCCCAGAACTTTCTTTAAGCACAAGGCAGCGAATTCCCAAAAAACACAGAGCCTGCCAGTAAATCTCACAGAACCGGCCTTCGGCTCCTAAGCCCCGGGCTACCCAAGCCGTTTCTTACGGGAAAGGAAAGACCATCTCAGAGATATAAAAGGGACTCAGCGCCCTTTGGGGGATTTTTTTTTGGGGGGGGGGCGGAGGGGGCCGTGTGCGGTAGTGCCATCTACAGGCACATGTACATTGGCAAAGAGGCAGGGCAGCAGAAGCAATGTGGGGTGGGCTGCTTTGGTTTTAGTCATATACTGTAGTCCAGCCATGCTGGCACCTGGCCGCGCCAGATTTAGGTCCTGTGATTGTTTACACAGTGTTAGCTTTCTCGCGACATCTCTGCTTTCCTGCAAGCCTTCTCTCGCAGGTCAGAGTCTTGCAGCTTGAGACTTTTTGCAAGGATGCTGACTGGCGGAAAGAGAAAATGCAATTGCAAGCCCCATGGAGTCAACTCATGCTGCCCCGAAATGTAAAGCTGTTCGAATACTGAGGAGGAGCAGCAACAGAAAGCCCGAGAAGGCTTCAAGAAGCTCTCTGCAGCCACAGAGGCATGGCAAATATGCTTAGACACGCCTGCTTGTTTTCGTTTATCAGAGTGACTTGAAGTGGACAGGACGCCGAGCAAGCGAAGCGCTGGGCGGAGAGTGCAGTGCTGGACTTGCAGGACGGGCCGAAGTGGGCTAAGGAGTGTTGCAGGGATTTCCTTGATGCTCTTGTATCTTGACTCCATGAGTTTCCTGTGCAAGGCGCAGTCTCACTTCCTCGAGGCGGACGTGAGCCGCCTCAAACAGCGTGGCACTTACTTGTACATGCTGAAGCAGCCAGATTCTTCTCGTGTAAGTTTGGTGGTCTGTGACAGTAGTTACAGTAGTTGTGCATTATATAAAATAAAGTCAACCCAAGTTCAAGTGAACGACTTTCTGGGACGCAGGGCCGTGACCTCGGGCAAGACAGACCTCGATGCCGAAGTTGCTCGAATCAAGGAAGAGGCCAGTCCGCAGCAGATCGCAGCTTGTTTTTGAGCCACACACTCGGTTTGGTTGAGCTAGGCTCAGAATCACGCCTCCAGCAGAGACGTCATTACCAAGAGCCGCGATGTGGGGGTCTTGAATCCTGGTCCGTGTCGCGACTGTCGAACAAGGGCCACTCATTCCTTGGATTTTCGTTCCGTCCCTCAGGTCCTCAAGCAGCATTGCAAGCTCTCTGAGGACAAGAGCGCCGTCCTGGCAATGCTTTCATAGAGGAGCCCAGGCGTGTAGAAATAAGCTCACACCTGCGGCCAGTCTGGCAACTGTGCCGAAGCTGACTCTGCGCTCAACCTGGCCAATCTCGGGCTGGAGAAGCTTGACAAGGCGGGGTGGGGCGTGCAGCCTTCCCGATCGAGGTTTGGCTTTCACATTCAGCGGATCGTGCTGAAGATGATGTCTGTGGTCTTTCGATTGTTTGGGCTTATACGTATGAGAAAATCAGATGTTCCTCTTGTGAGCGAGACAGGCTCAGAAGGGTGTAGGGCAGGGCCACTGAGAGCAAGCTGCGAAGAAGCTGCAAGTCGCACTGCACAGTTCCTTGCTACGTACATCGTGGACTTTACCAAGCTCTCTGAGGAACAGAAGGCCGGCAGATTGCATCCATGGCCCCAGCCCAGGGAAGCCGTGCTCGGGGTCCTGGGCCGTGGGCACTTGCAAGGATAGTTCAATTTGTTTCTGCCTGATCTCGGCTTAGGAGCAGTCTGAAGCTTGCGTTTCACCTTACAGCCCTACGACTCAAGCCCACAGCGAAGGCAGATGCCGAGAAGACTCTGAAGCTCCAGCAAGAGAGCCTGTTCCAAGCGAACGCGGACTTGAACAGGACACATCTCGTGTGGTGCTGTGTCATCGCTCAGAGTCATAGACATCGAGTCCTAAAGGTGCAATTGGGGGTTCCAAGCTGCTGAGTTGTCTTGGGCGATAATAAGTTGCAATCATGAGCCCTATCATCTAGCTGGCCTTCCAATGTCGACAGGCGGAAAGACGAGCTGGCAGAGCTTTCTTCGGTGCTTGCCTTGGGAAGTCTGCGCACTGTGCGAACTTCTCGTGCTTCGCTACTGCCGAGGATGTGGTGACAGCCAAGGAGAACATGAGACTTGCGGGCAAGGCCGGATCCCTTGACCCTAATCGAGACTCGGCCCAGAGAGTATGGCTTGGCATTTTTCTGAGCTGGGAGAAATAGCGGAGAAGTTTGGGATCGTTTCTGTGAGCCGCAAGCGAATGCTTTCAGTGCCATGGTTGCAGGCTGACGATGCGCTCTCCACATCCTGTGGCCCCAAGGCCTCGTCAATGGAGGCGATGGGTCGAAGCGTAGGGAATGTAATCGCCGTGGCGACATGGCAAGCATTGGCTGGTGATAGTCCGCCATGACTTTGATTGCGACGGTGCCCTGCGGTCGGTAAGCGACACGATGTCTATGATAATGAGTGCGCGATGGAAAATGGTGTGGTTCCAAGGAGGCTCAGACTCTCCCAGACTCATGGACTGGAGGACACCATCGCCCGACGGAAAGAGGAGATCGAGCAGCTGAAGAATGCCCCTTCGATGCAGCTACTGTTTCAGCTTTCTTTTTGAGGTCGTTTGCTTCATGAGCCTTCTGCAGGCTGTGAAAGTGTTGGATGGCGAGGTGGGCATTTGAGGAGCTCAGGATAGACCATGTGACACGAGACGCAAGATTCCACGCATGACTAGGGCGTGCAGTAGGCGAGGGCGAGCTTTAAATTTCATGCTGCCGAGACCTCATACGGTGTCCCAGTCTGCATGTCTGCAGATATGTGTCAGAGCATCTCAGACGCCTGCCAAGCAGCAGGCTTTTGTTTGAGCAGCTCTCCATCAGCCAACATGCTCCTTCTATGTGACCTTGATGCAGTGTATCCAAAGCGAAGATCTGTCCGCAACGGATTCAAAAGGAAGCCCAGTGCAGTCCTCTTGAATCTTTCGGGTCTGACCTTCCTGCGGCGGTAATCTCAAGAGCTCTCGGGCTTGCAAGTGGCTGGCTCCAGGTGCAAACATGGCATCCGCTGCCCTTTCTTGTCCTGTCAAGTCAGCCCAACTCGCAAAAAACATCATGGCCACACTGCACCGTGTGGCTTAGAAACCACGATTCTTGAGGAAACGGACGTCGTCATCAACGGCAACAGTCCACATCAAAGAACTCGTCAACATCATTTACTTAAGTGCCCCTGGGCCCCTGGCCTTCGTATTGGCCATGGCTGTGCCCATGTGGCAGCGGCATGCTTGACCCGAATGAGCACAGCTGTCACCCAGGCCCCAGCCCTCCCCATTTTCTAGTGCTGCCAGGAGTAGTGGCTCAAAGGCTCTGTTCGGTGTACTGAGCTCAGAGGGCTGGACGCCAGGTTCTGTCTTCTTTATAGTCATCAGCCTCGCAGGGTTTCAGTGCGGTTCTTTGTCATCAGGCGCTGCAACAGAGAGCTGATGCCAGGGCGCGGGCCCCTCCTGCGAAGATCTGCCTCACATAATGTTGAGTCTCTTTGCATCTCCTGTGAGTCCCTGTGCTTAGGCAGTGAAGCCTCTGATCACGCGGGAGACTGTGCCGCCCCCAGCTGCTACAGGAAGCTTCGCACTGAAGACGGGCGCCGGTGTCCAAGGCGGGAGCATGCGACATCTTCTACAACCTGAAGCCCGGCTCCGAGTGCCTGTGGAGACTGCGCAATGCACATGCAAAGAATTGCAAAGATCACGCATGTCTCGAGGCCACTTTTTTGGGCTTTGAGCTACGGTGCTGAGGCGGAGGCAGTGACGATTCGCTTCTTGTAGAGAGGAGCTTGGTGTCTCGAGACCTGGAGGTTCTCAAAGCTCTGCTGGATGCTCATCCCGAAGCTGCAAAGGAGAAGCATCCCACCGAGGCTGCCGCCCATCCCATTTACTTTAAGCGATCTGAAGGTTTGCAGGATTTTCAGACTTGGATTGAGTTTGAGATGTAGGTCAGAGGTTAACCATGTAAGGAACAGTAGTCTGCACGGAGGGCTGGACGCCACTTCACTACGTCGACAAGCTGAGCCTGGAGTCTGTCCGACTGCTTTTGGCGAGGGCCCTTGACCTTTTGTCGGTAGAGAGCTAGAACGGAGAAGAGGCAAGACAAATCGGATCAGAGGCTAGTGAGTACTGCGAAAAGAGCAGTCTTTTGGAAGAGGCTCCTCCGGCCAGTCTTACATGGACGAAGTGAATTCTAACACAAATTGACAAAGCTCAGTGCACCTGACATGTGGAAGATGCTTCATGGACGGGAAGAGGGCCCACAACCGGCAGATTTGGCTGCGGGCCGGGCAGACTTAACAGCGGGCAATCCCCGCAGTAGGTCGTTGCACAAACCTGCCAGCATAGCGCCACACAACCAGGTCTTGCGTCAGTTCGTCCACAGGTGCAGTCAGTCACGAATGCGATGTAATCACGCGAACCGCAGTCCCAACAGCATGTGGCCACTGCCGCAGGAAAAAGACCGTGAAGGGTGTTGCACTGGTACTATCTAGAAACCGGCGCATTCACAGAGAAATGCTGAGGCGACTTGTCCAGAAGCAGCACACGAACTTGACCGCGAGGGCTCGCTTCCATTGCACTGGGCCGCAGACCTGGAGAACTCCTGGAGATCAGTGCATGTGTGTTTCGTCATAAGGACCCTTATCGGGTATTGCGAGGGGGGGTAGGGGGGCCGTGATACCTCTAACATATAAGGACCTGATAATGGTCGAATGACACGTCGAATGAAACCTATTCCTGAATTAAACTCCCCTCCCCCTTACCCGCGCTGAGGATCTGAATGACATGATTACATGTGTGTGCAATTGTAACTACGTCGACGTGTTTGCCGGTCTGCGGATAGGTAAGGAAACTTTCAAGATACATCGTGTGCTTTCAAAAAAGTTAGTTTGCCGCTCGAATCTGGCTAGCGATCCAATCCGCCAACTAGTAAAACAATGACTCTGCACACTCTGCTCAGTCTTATCTACACAGTCAGAACAGCCGCCGCCCATGCCGTCCTGTCAAGGCCGCAGAGCACAATGCTCCCAAAGAGGTGCTGCAGCTGCTTCTAAAGGCCCGAAGCATTCTTCACTGTGCACGTGCTTTTGGAGTGTGCTTCTCGAGCACCCCTGAGCACCCATTCCTGAGTTGCAAGATCGCTGCTTGGGGCCGAAATTTATCACAGGACGTGGACTGTCGGTGCATCAAGTTAGCAGGATAATGCGAAAGTGTTGTCCATGTGTTTGGTCATGTCATTCCGGGAAAAAGGTTGGTAGAGTTTAGAGTTTAGAGACGGCGGCATGATCTCGACTGCATGCTTGCAGTCCGAGCCAGGCCAACGGTAGCGCCGCAGAGCGCAGAGACGGCTTTGGACGCCTTCCCTCGCGCTTGGCGCAGAATGCCGGAGCTTCCGAGGCCCGCGGTTCTCATGGGCCCTTCCAGCTGTGGTTATGTCGGCTATGTCCTACCTAACATCACATTGACATGTCAATGATGTATCAGCTTAAAAGGTGTTGGCAGTTTGACAAGAGGAGCTAGTTAAGGCCAGCAAGCCGGTTGTAGACAAGTTGAGGGACAGGCCAAGGCTGAAGGGGCCTCGCGCTGCCTTCTTGGCTCTATGAGACGAAAACTGGGTGCAGACACATGCTGCTGGTTAGGTGGTTTTCCGGATTCTTTCGGTCTCGTGTCGTCAAGCATTGCATGCTGAAGCATCTTGAGCACTCCAGGTGTATTCTCAAGTCTTCAGAGGGCCTGGATGCGGGAAGTCTCCTTGCAGACAGAATCCTTTTCAAATAGTACATGTGGTCCACCCGTGGGTCCATCCATGCCGCGGGGCGATGTCAAAGGCAACGCGGCCGGTGGAGCACTTGCAGCCGTCCGGGAGTGGAGCCTGGGGCCTTATGGCTTCGAGTGGCTGCTACTTCGGGTGGCGGACTTTGGCAACGAGGCACCGGCGGTGCCCATGGTCGCCGAGTGGAAGGCCGATGCCGCCCCGCCACCTCTGCAGCTCTTGATCCCCGAGATGATCTTCTTGGAGAAGACTCCCCAGATCTTGTTCTTCACTGACTGTGCCGGTTTCATCAGGGCAGTGCGAAGGCCGATGAGGAAGGAGCCCTACTTGGTTCACAGCACCATTGAGGAGCTCATGAAATCTCGGCAGCAGATGGATTGGAACTGCTACCGGGAGCTGGAGTCGGCACTGGAGAAGGATAAGCTCGACTGCACGGAGCGCCAGGGCTTAGGCGGCCTAGGCCTGAGCGTGGGCCTGGAGGTGCCAAGCTCAAGGCGACACAGTGGAGAGGATGCCAAAGCCCACAAAGAGAAGAGGGCTACGAACACAACTCTGAAAAAACCCATGGCGCCGTCCTGGCGGTTCTGGTCTGGCACCGACGGCAGCAAAAGCGGTCGCGAGCACCGCTTGCAGAGCAGTGAGGTCAAGGATTGCTTCGACGGCAGTCGCGAGTGGCCCGCCGGAATCAGCTTGCTGCAGGCCGGAGCGTAGTTGCACAGCTTTAGATGTCAGACGTAGCAGTCAGAAAGCCGACAGGTCTGGGCTTCAGCTCATTCCCGAGCCTCAACTTCAAGCTATGGGAAATCTGCACGAAAACGGCTAGATTCTAGGTGTGACCTCAAGCGGTGGTGTCCGTGCCCCTGCTTTGCAGGCCAGCTTCTGGACAGGCTCGGCTACCCCTCGGCCCAGCTTCATTACGTATCACTACAATGCTCTCCAAACAGAGGCAGCCGGAGCTGTCCACGAAAGGTTGCGCGATATCATGAACAACCACTTCGAGCGCTATACATTTCTGGAGTCTGTGAGGGATCGGAACAAGATGTCTGCAGTACCCACTCAGCTCGCCCAGCATCTCACATACTACTGCAACTTAGAGCTTGTGTCCGGGGAGTTCATCTTCTATAAGGACCGCAAGTCCCAGTTGTGGCTCGCTGACGCACGGAATCTGATGTTTGTGCCGAGCATCAGCCGATCTGGCAACGCAGCTAAGGGAGGAGGAGCGCAGGAGGCTCTGCCACAGAAGATGTTCCGCTATCTCTCCGAGGAGGCTTTGCAAAACTTGATGGTCGACGAGAGGGAAGGCCCGAAGTGTGAGCGGATGTTCGAGCTGATGATGCATGACTATCAGGCAATGAAGGAGAAGTTCGGGGTTGACAGCATGCTGCGGAAGGTACAGCAAGAGCTGGACATCAACGTGCCGGTCTTGGAGGGCACCAACGTTGAGGCCCTGGGTCGGACCTTTGACATCAAGGCGAAGCATCTGGGAGCGACCCAGACAGCTGCGCAGAAGCGACACTACTGCGTGCCTACGCCCAAGGTCCATGCTGAAAAGGGAAGATGCCGATGGTTCTCTGAAGGCACAGGAAATCAAGTCCGAACGGCTGCTGAGAGGGTCCGCCGCCATAACCGCTACATGGGCCAAGTGATTGCCAAAGGTCGGCAACGAGCCCAAAACGCGGGATCCTTCAGTGCTTGGGATCCGATGCCCTCCGCTGCGCCCACTACTGCACGGTCCGCACGGTCTTCCGAGCACGGGACGCCATCTCCTTCGTCCTCCCTTCGGAGACAACAAAGCAGGTCCAAGTCCAAGGTTGCCCATGCGGAGCCAAAGCGGGTGCAGCCAAAGATTGAGATTGTGACCACTGCCATCGCACAGGAGCTCCTCGTTGGTGCCGGCACGGGGGTCTGTCCAGAGGGCGATACCATGGACATGAAGCGCCCGAGCATCAGCCAGCCCGGCCAAGGGCTTCGGATGACGCGGAAAGCGGCGGTGCCAACTGCCCGAGCCGTCGCGGGCTTAGACTCCTACTTCTTGTCCGCAGCCGCGGTGCGATTGCTCTCTTGCAGTGGTACATGCTGGGACCAAGGTAGTTGTTCCAGAGGGGGCCGCGGCTCAAGCCGTTGCTCGGCAGCAGGATCTGATGGGTCTGCAATCTGCAAGCAGTTTTAAAGCACTGTAAAGGTCAAAAACCATTTCAACATCAACCTTTCCTGTGCCACAGGTCTTTCTTGAGAGCGAGGCTGATAAGCTTCGGCAATACTTGGAAGTGCTTCGGCAACAATCGGAAGTCGAGAGTGAAAAGAATCGGCACCAATCGGAAGCCGAGAGCCACACGAAAGAGACGACGCTGAACTTGGCGGTCACTGGAACTCCACGGGACAAGAAACTTGGTTCTCGGGGCTCCATGGCTGCGCATACATTCCAGACCGATCCCAACTCCCTGAGCGGCACCGGAAGCAAGGGCGAAGAAGCCCCACCAGTGAAATCGGCACAGGAGGAGCCCATGATCATGCAAATCAATCATAAGTGCAGCCTGTTGGAGTGTTCTACGGCCAGTTGCTGGCAGCTGAAGGCAGGAAGCAAGTCTTCGCGCACACGCAAGCGGCCAGAGACGCCTGATTCATCAGACTGATGTCGACACTGCCATCGGGCCGACAGAGGGAGCCAGTCTCGCTGTACATGGAGAGACGGTTAACAAGTATGGTATTCCAGCTTTTTTCTGCTTCTGCTTAATAATTATCCAGTCGAATTGCTGGCTTTAGTTTATAGCTCTGTGCCGAAGGCACATCTATCGAATCGATCGAAAGTCTTTGTGCCTGCTGCTGTCCATGTACATAGCATGTTTGAATGCCAGGAAGCAGCCATTGCGCAACCAAGCGTAAGTTCCTGCCTACATGACAGGCAAAGTCCCAGAGTCACAAAGGTGCTTGCAAGCTGTCCAAGATGGCCAGCATGCAAGCCACAGCACTTCTGATAAAATGCCGTGCGTGCATTGCTAGCAGGCTGTTCGCCCTTGCTGTCCACTGTTTCTATGAGAGTGTTGGCTGCACGGCTGTCTGCAGAGATGGATGCATCGATCACGGTCGTACTATCAGTACGCTTAGTATTAGTATCATGCTCTTCGAGATGGTCGGTCCGATGCAGCTGAGAGAATTGTCGAGCCTCAAAGTGTCCTCCGGAGGAAGTGCTGCAGCTCTTGCGGGCAGCTGCGCCGGCTGCCTTCGCATCGGTGGCTCCAAAGGACTCTGCTATCATCGCCTCTGCTGCCAGAGCACTTCTGTTTCGTGTGGGCAGTGGCGGTGCCTTGGGCCATGCATTGGCAGCACGCGCGCGAGAGACAGCAGCAACCACCAAATGCACGCTCCGGCACTGCAGCAACGTTGCCAACTGCAGATCGGCCTCAAGCGGACTGTGAACAAGGGTGACAGCCTCAAAGTCGGTCGCGGCCCAGAGCAGGATGTCGAGCCCATTGGCCTGCTATTCCCCGGGCCAGGCTCAGAGCCCGGATCTCAGCCTTTGAGCTTCGCTCGTCTGTGCAAGAGTAAAGTTTCTGCCACTGCTCCAAACCCCAAGTAGCTTTCAGCCTGCATGCGTTAGAGCATCGAAGACGATCAGATACCGAAGCGCGCTTGGGCCCAGAGAAAGAGATTTGTGCAAGTTTGGTAGCGGAGCTCTCGGAGCTCAGTGTAAATCCAAGCGCCATAGGCTGCCGGAGGACGCGAGTCCTCGCGCTGCTTTTCTGCGGCGCTCGACCTCGGACCCCACGGCGGCACCTTTGATAACCATTTTGGTGAGCGGGTTGCTTCTGCTGAACACGGGCATCCTTGTGCCCAGCAACCTCGTCAACCATAAGGAGCTGAACGGCATCCAGGGAGAGTTTCACTTCTTTTCTGCGAATTCGGAATATTTGGCTGGAAGCTCAGACGGAAATTCGAACACGCGGCCGGCGGACTACCACGAGGACCCGGTTCCCGACTTCTTCTACTACCAGAACAACAGCAGTGAGCTGCCAGGGAAACGCGTGAGTGACAGCAGGCAGGGTGAACTGCCAATAGTTGGTGTGCAGCGGTTTTTCAACAAGGTCGGTGGCTTCCTGGAAGCTACCTCTGATCTTCTTTCTCCCTTCTTCGACCTCCTTGCGGGTCTCCACGTTTTCTTCTACCACGAGCAGCAGAGCCAGGACACCTCCGATTACACGCTTCAGCCCTACCTGTTCGCTGGAGAGATGGCTTCCTCGTCCGGACCAGGTCCCGGAGGCGGAGGCATACCTTTACATGAGTTTCGGAAAGACGTTCCTCCAGGATGGTGCCCGGGACTACCCGACTACCCTCTTCGCTTATATTTCGAGCGGTTGAAGCTTTGGTACCAGATATACGACGGCGAGGACACCATGGTTGGGCCGCTCGTTGCGGGGAGGCTCCAGGGCAAGGCCCAACGGCTGGGCCTAACACTACGGCTTCCTCGTCCGGATGGAACCATGGATGTTGGCGGCGAAGCGTTGGCTAGGCTGACCGTGGAAGAGGTCAGGGACCCAGCGGACCCGACGGTGATCATCCAGCAGTATGTGCCGTCGGGTGTACAGGCGCTGTGTAATGCGCTGAAAGACGCGTTTGGAGTGTCAGACCAGGAGCTGGTCTCACGCTCCATTGAGGACTTCTTTGAGTACCGGAGGGGGAAAACAAGTTTCCAGGAGTATGCCATCGAGTGGGACTGCAAGCTGGAAGAAGCCACGACCAGAGCAGGGCTTCAAATTAACGAAGTGGCGAAGTTCTACTTGTTCTTCCGCAACTCCGGGCTCCCCGCTAAGTTCGTCGAGGATATAAAGCTGCAGTTGCAAGGGGATCTGCGGCGGTTTCAAGAAGCCCGGTCTTTGGCCTTGAGGCTTATCAGCCGCAAGGACGACATCGGCGGTGGTGACGGCAGCTTCTACGAGCATGAGGAGCACGAGGATGGCTATGACTGGTACGCCGACGACCACGAAGCTGACTGGGATGTACCCTGGGAGTCATGGTATGAAGACGGTTGGCTTGTCATGGACTATGAGAACTATGCCGCTGACTACGAGGATGATTGGAACTACTACGATGGTTGGGTCGATGAGCCCACCATGGAACAGGCGGCGACAACCGACGATGACCACTCTTCCTACCATGGCGAGGACAACTCCCCGGGTCACGCCACGGACCCCACTGCAGAGAGCTTTCCTATGCACAAAGGAAAAGGAAAGTCATCTGGTGGCTGTACCATCTGCGGCTCCCGGTGGCACCAGGCCTCATCATGCCCTGTGGCCTCCGACGGTGGCGGCAAGGACAATAAGGGCTACCCGTCGAAGGGCAAGGGCTACGGCAAGCCCTATGGTGGCTACGGTGGCGGCTACGGCAAGGGCAAGAGCAAGGCCAAAGGTCGAGAATTCCGGAAAGGAAAAGGAAAAGGGAAGTGGTCACCAAAAGGCTTCCGGAGCGGCAAGGGGTATTCTCGCCCTGGTGGCGGCTACTTCGGCTACACCGGTGCCAAGACGCTCCACCGCAGCTTCGACGCTGACAGGCCTTTTGAGACTCCTCCTGGCAAGACGGTCCACTTCAAGCTCGACCACGATGAGGCCGAAACGATACTGCCGATGAACAGAAGCAAAGGTTCCGCAGATGACAAGGCCACGGCTGATGATGCAAACTCGGCGACGGCAACACTGCCCGAAAAGAAGCTGGCGTTCAACTTCACCAGCTCAATTTACAACACGGAGACCTACCACACCATCCTCGGAACGAAGCGCCGAGGACTTCTTGTGGATCCTGGGGCGGCATCGGGCTTGATAGGGTCAGAGACACTCCGCGATCTGCTGGAGCACTGTCCCCGGGAGAAGACCGAGTCGGTCCGTTGGAACCGCAGCAAGACCACCAACGTGAGCGGCATCAGCGGCGGCGCAGACACTACTCTCGGCGAGGTCGAGATTCCGTTGGATATCTCAGGCGCCGAGGCCACCTTCAAGGCTGATGTGTTGGGTGGCGAGGGGTCACTCTGCCCAGCACTCCTCTCCAATCCTGCTCTACGACGACAGAGAGCAGCCGTCCTGACGAACTGGTTCAACAATGGAGATGGAGCGCTTTGCGTGCAGAACGAGGCAGGTGACTCACATGTGATGCGCATGCTGCTGACCGACTCCGGTCACTACCTACTTCCAACCGATGAGCGCCACAGCATGCCCAAGGACGACGCGAACGCGGTGAAGATGAAGTTGGCATGCTGGTCCAAGGAGATTGCGGCTCGCTGGGATGATCTTCGTCCCGAAGTCCGGCACTGTTTCTTGCAGCAGCCGCAAGTCTCCACCCGAGAGCGTGAGCGGTACAAGTGTGATGGCGCAGAAGAAGAGACCAATGTGACTTCGAGTTCACCAACGACTTCTACCACATCCGGGTCCACTGCCAATAGTGGCACAACTTCCGATGAGTTTGACAAGGGCATGTTTTCGGAAAACAGTGATGTTTCGGTCATAGAGACCAATGTGACGTCTAGTTCACGAACGACTTCTACCACATCCGGGTCGTTTAATTTTGAGAGCATGGCACCGAGTCCACAGTCCAGTTCATTGAGCATGGCACCGAGTCCACAGTCCACAGACCATGTCGTTGCGCAGGACAGAGTCTCGTTTGCGAGCAAGCCTTTCTTGGACAGTCCGTACCCGAAGGCCAAGGAAGACGACTGGGAGCACGACGTGATCAACAACAAGCTCACACGGCACCATAAGACTCCAAGGCGCATACTTTTCACACCCAATGCTACCTTGGATTGCCCAGTACCACATGAACAACTATCCGGCGCAAGGAGCACTCAGATCAAGACTTGGACACAGCGGAAGTGCACTCTTCGCTACCTTGAGGACGACTGGCGATGCGTGGCAACGCCAAACAGAGACCTTGTTCAACTCTGGACAGGGAGGACGGTGTTCCACGTGTGCAGACCACAGGGGACTACGTCATCCACGACAACCTCGTATGCGATGACTCGTCAGTCTGCTGAGAGTATCTTGGACGAGCAAAACTTCCCTCCGTATGCGGGAGACACTTTTCCAGATCATTGGGATGATGCTCGTGTCAAGAAAGCCAAGGACTACTATAGGGCACTTCCGGAAGAATTTTATTCCCGCACAGGTCGACGACCCATTACACCGGGAAATGTTCGACTATGGATGCAGAATGCGCTATCGCGGAAGCGACCGCTGCGCTTCCAAGTTTGGGAGTGGTTTTCTGGCTCTGGACGTTTAAGCCTGGTTTTACTTCTGGCGAACCTGTCAGTTGGCTTTCCAGTTGACCACAGGTATGGCTGGGATATTGGCTATGGTCCTCACCAAGCACTTCTTCGTGAATGCCAGACAGCTTTTGCCCCGGACCATCTTATGGCAGCACCGAATTGCGGCCCGTGGTCCGTTGCCACAGCTGGTCGTGATCCAGGCAAACGCCAGGCAGACCGCAGCGCAGAGCTTCCTACTTTGGAGTTCCTCTACGAGTCTTGTGTGTGTCAGGAGACCGAAGGCCACGGGTTTACAGTGGAACAGCCTCTCTCTTCGGCTATGTTCACAGACAGCCCGATGAGTCGGCTGATTGACCAGTACTGCCTCAAGAAGCAACGTCTGGATCAGTGCATGTTGGGTGCACAAGATGAACATGGTAAACCAGTGCGCAAGTCCACGGTTTTCTACAGCAACCGGCGCTGGCATGGCATCCTCAAACGTTGCGGCGGTCACAAGGGTCAAGGCCATGGAATCTTGCAGGGCAAGTGGGCTGGTCTGAACCGCACCACCATGGCAGCGGTGTATCCTCGTCGCCTATGTCAGCAGTTCTGTCAGGACTTGATGTATATGCTCAAGAAGGTTGATCGAGCAGCCATACATCCCTGGCCACGTCAGCTTTGGTGGGCCAGTGGATTTTTCTACTCGTGTGAACGTTGTCAACTTGGCCGCTCGGCACCTCCCGGTTGTGAACATACTCTGGTTCCTGGTGAATGTCGCTACGGGCAGCCCAGCATGCGCAATGAGCGCCGTGCGCCTAGAGCTCAAGAAGCTCGTCCTTCCACGGGTGATCTGGAAGATCCTTCGGCGCCTTTCAAGATGCTGGCCCGCAGCGGTGACTACAGCGGTGTGGAGTTGGTCTTGGATGACACGATCACTCTGTCACCCGAGAACCGCGTTTATCTCAAGTCTGCCTTGACGAGCCTACTCAAGTCCTGCATTGGTGTGTTTCAGGAGGCGACGGGCATTGACTACGACCACTGGATCTCCGACCCCGTGCTTCTTCGTGTCTTCCAAGATGTTTTTCATGAGCACTTGCAGGTCCTGGGGGTCATGTGTTCTCTTCGACCCTGGCACCTCAAGGTTCCGGATCCCTACTTGAGTTCCTCCTGTGCACCTCTTCGAATGCTGATTCGAGGCGGTGTTCGAAAGTGGCACGTTCATGCTGTCGAGGACATGCGGATGATGTCGCCGAATCAGCTCAAGGCGTCTGTGGAGGAGGCCGACTGGCACATCACGGTGTTCGGTTATCGTGCTGGGGATCTAGATGTTGATCGTGCCGAGGTTCCCTCTGCGGCTTCTGGGCGGCGACCATCCAGCGCGCGCCCTGCTGCACCCCTGGTTCCGGCCGAAAAGAGAAAAGATGGGGAAGCAGCTTCATCTTCTTCGGCACCCCGTCAGCGACTTCTCGAACCTCGTCCTC
>CAJNJA010078985.1:176-20595 GCA_905231915.1 Symbiodinium necroappetens
GGGTACTACTGGGGAACCTAGGACTGGCTTCTATGTGACAAGGAAATGGGATTCTCGGTGTTTCAGCGAATTTGCTAATAGGTACAGTAATATCTGAGTACGGCTGTGGGGTAATTATGCTACAGCCCCCTTTATGAGGATTTAGGGTGTAGGCAGTAGGGTTTATAGAGTGCAGTCTTTGGGGTCGAAAGCTTGGATTTAAAGTGCAAGGGCGATTCCCTCAACCCTAACCCCGGATTGGGGTTTAGGGTGAACTTTACCCTAAATTGCTAAGCAAGGTGCTCAGAAGGTGTCTCGATACAGTCAGGGACCAAGATCGACAGCCCGGTAAGCAAAGACTAAATCCACCCACATTTCATCAACATAGCGAAGTCTTTCGATTGAAACAGTGTTTGGGGTATGCTACAATATCGCTATCATAAAGATAGCTACCCTGTATTACATGCAATGCAACCCCAATAAGCAAATCTTCCGTCTGGCATTCCGAAGTCAACGACGGCTTGCACAAAAAAAGAACATCAACGTACAACACACACATGGGTCCCAGCCAAGTAGTCGCACCCAGCGTTACGGAGAGCATAATCACGTGGACAAACCCTTCTTTTCGTCTGCAGGACGTGCCGAATTGAGCGTCTTGCTAGTTCAGCCACTAAAGCCAAGCAAGGTCCTGGACGGGTCCTACACAAAAAAAGCTAGGAAAATAGTTGGTTGCCTGGAGGTACAAGCTTGCATAAGAAGACTCAGTGAGTCAGCTCCGCTGACCGCTGGTTCTCACTTGTGCTCGTTGGGAAAATGAAAAAACCATGCGTTCACATCGTGCCAGCTGAAAGCTGGGAGGACTTTATATGAGGGCCTTATATAAAACAAACAGGGTTTAGTCGAATCTTCTACTATGATAGCGGAGTCTTGGTAAGTATTCATGCTCTTAGACTAGGCAGCAGTGTTAAACATTCTTCTGGATGAAAGCTCTGAGGTTGGCTTCTCTGGACGGGCCCCTGGGCAGGCTCTCCAACAAGGCCTCAGAAGACTTCCTCGGAGACCAGGGAGACTGTCTGTCTCGCTGCTTCGTGGGCGCCACATCCGCGGCCGAGAGGTCTGACTTCGTCCGCGTTGCACGTTTTCAGCTGGCTGACTGCGTCCCGGACCATAGCGTTTGCATCGAGAATGGAACGTGGCAGTTGCTGCTTGTTCACGTGTGTCACGACCCACCCAAGACTGACTCTGGCAGTGTTATCATAGTCCGAGCGAACATGCGTGACGGTCAAGGGTGTCGTGTCGGAGAATCGAAGCCCCAAGGGTCTTGACTCGAAGTCGACATCCACGTACAAGCCGTTCGGCAGGCGAAAGGTCAGCGTTACTCCGGAAGTTGGAGGTTGTAGGTAATCCTCAATTCCGTCTGATGATTGCGCCCTCTGGTTGATCGGCAATTCCGTTGCTAGGTCAGTATCGCCCAGCTGTTCAGGTGCATCAATGGACTTCGCCAGCTCATCAACGGGAGAAGTTGTAAACCAGTATGATGCGTCCAGGCTCGGGAACAACTCGATCATTCTGTCAGGTTTGACTTCATACTCGGAGCTCTCGTCCAACCCGGCGCAACAGAGAAAACTCATAGCAGGATCCTACGGGAGAGCTCGAAAGCGAACTCCAGTCTCGCCTGCCCGCTTGCCAGATCGACACGAGCAGAAAATCTGCAGAGGGCTACATATATGAAAAGCTTAGCAAGTACCAAGACCCTTTCAGAACCTGTTTCAGAAACCCATACGAGTACATCCCTGATGCGAGCCCTCTAAAACATTACACACAACAGCCTGCTTCCCCTCGTATTTCGTAGAGGTACTTAGCCCCCTAAACCCGAAACTCCAGCAAACCCCTAAACCCCAAAAACCCGAAACTCCAGCAAAACCCTAAACCCCAAAAACCCGAAACTCCAGCAAACCCCTAAAGCCCAAAAACCCGAAACTCCAGCAAACCCCTAAAACCCAAAAACCCTTGTAGGAAAGACGACGAAACCGGAACCGACTCATGGGGCTTAGGGTTTAAGGGTTTGGGGGTTTCAGGGTTTAGGGTTTAAGGGTTTGGGGGTTGAGGGTTTAGGGGGGTTTAGGGTTTAGGGCTTGGGGTTTCGGGGTTCAGGGTTTAGGTTTCTTTTTTTGCACGATCCTTTTCCCCCGCCAGGGTTGGGGGTTTAGGGTTTAAGGGCTTGGGGGTTCAGGGTGCAAAGGGCATAGGCAACATGGGCCATGGATTTTGTTGCAATGGGTATAGGGGATACCAGGTAGCCCTGAACCCTTTGGTGGCATCTGCTTACGAAGTCAAGATTGTTTCCGAGGAACCGCATGCGTTCAGTCGGCTTTTGATGGGGTCCTTCAGTGTTCCAGGTTGGAAATTGAAAACCCTTTGACAAAAGTTCGTAAAGAAAACGACAATCCTCTTGGACCCAACAAGACAAAGTGTAAAGTGTCCCGAAGGCTACCGAGTGTTGATACAATACTGGAGTTCTGCTGTTTCATGTCGGATCACACAAAATACAAACCGTCTGCAATCAAGAGTCTAACACCCTCAAAAGAACCCAAAAGGTTTATATGGTGTGGTATTCGGGCCAAAGAAGCCTTAAGACATGAGTCCTTCCAGCCTTAGGCAAAATTGCAATTTCAGACCCGAAACCACTGATTGGCCGAAGCCCAATTCCGTACTCCCCTAGTACTCAACACTAGTAAGGGCAATTATGGGGGAAGTACTTCGGGTTCCTGGTGAGGGTGTTGAGAGCTGCAAGGAGTGTTGCCGGCGCTTGTGGCCTTTATGGTCGTGGAATTGAATTTGGATACCTCGTAGCAGCCCTAAACCCTAAACCCTAAACTCAAAACCCAAATTCCATCCAACGTCGAGGGGCAATCTTCAACACCGACGACGTCTGCTCGTAGTTGAAGCCCTCGCCGACAGTTGAGACGACGTAGTCGTCTTCGTGCCCTGGGTTTAAGGGTTACAGGCTAGGGTTTAGGGCCCCCCAAATTACCCCAAACCCAAAGGGCCCAAGTATCGTGTGCTCGTAGTAGATATTTGGGCCCCAAAAGTATATACTATACTGTTACTTGGTTGGAACCTTTGGAAAAATTCCAACTAAGAGTACAGCACGGATGTCTGGGGCCCAGTTATCTTCTAGAACCTAACCCTCGCCCCTAAACTCTGCAAACCCTCTGGGTCAGGAGTTTTACCACGCCCTTGGAAACTACTATACCCTTCAAGCTAGGAATCTTCTTGAAATTGCACTTGGATGCTTTTCCATACAATACAACATCCCTTGCAAACCGAATATTATGATTTTGTGCAAATCTCCCTTGAGAAACCTCTCTTGGTTCAGCGATATTTCGGCTGGTGGATTTGGCTTCAACTCTGTAACTCTACGATGAGTCAGTGTATCGTCGAAAACTCGGTGAAGAACTAGCACTAAAACTTCTGATGAAGCAACGTGCTAGACCTTAAATCACAGACCTGCTATACATGCAGGAATAATGCTTAATTGCTGGGTTTGAGGAGTCTCTATTTGAATTTAGCGAACTAGGGCAGATCGGACTCTGCATCGGATGCCCTCGTGATTTCAGTCTGGAGCAAATTTAGTGTTGAGCTTCAAGAAGGATTATGACAGGTCCTTCTCTTTCAATGAAAGTGCCAGGCCCACTGTTGAAGCTAAAATCCGTTATATAGGGCCGTAACAAATACAACAGGGTTCGGGAGTCATAACTATATTTAGAACACCTGCGAATGGCTTGGGTCATTACTAATTACAATATTTCAGCTTTTATGCCCAACCTTAAAGAAACCGTTGCGGGCAAGTAGGAGTAGTAGTAGTAGTAGTAGTAATAATCATAATAATAATAGGTAGCAGCAGCAGCAGCAGCAGCCGCAGGAGCAGTAGCAGTTGTTGTTGTTGTTGCTGAGGCTGGGAACAAAGGTCGGGGATTGAAGGTTCATCCAACGCCTAAGCGCTAAAACCTAAGCCCTCAGGCCGAGATTCCGCCCTTCACATTGCCAGGGCCTTAGCCAATCATTGCTAAGACTCCAAGGTCCCAAAGCCCATACTATAATCCTTATTGTTACTGTGATTCCTCTCATTGCGATTTTAACTATGGTTCCTATGATTGCTGTGATTACTACTATAGCTGAGATGATGAACTATTGCTATTGTCGCTACCCGGAGGGCTTCGGGCTCGATCCTTCAAGGGCTCAGGGCTAAGGATTTGTGAACCCGAAACCCTCTAATTCCTTCTCCAACTTCATGAAGCACCCCCCCCCAGATATTATTTTCAAAGAAAAACCAGCTGGAATCATCCCCGCCTCCGTAAGCCCAGGAAGGTTTAGAAGCAACAAGAACAAGAGAAGGAGTCACCGCAACACAGGAGCAAGAGCAGGAGCAACAGCAAGACCAGGAACAAGATCAAGATACGCAGCAGGAGCAAGAGAAAGCTCCACCAAAAGAGACAGAGATATCCCCCCTAGTAACACAACGACGTCTTGAGTTGCTGTTGGGGGGAGGGCCACTTAATGTCAGGCGGAAGGGCTTATGGCGTAAACCCTAAAACCCTAAACCCTTAAAGTTAAGGATGTTAAATTTAGGGCCCATTCAGATTCGACTGGGCCTAAGCCCCAAGATGTCTTGGGGGAAGTCTTGAAGCAGTCTGCCCGGAATAAATACGCTTCGACGAGCCCAGAGATTTGGGGTGTCGATGTTTTTTGCCTTAAACTCTTTTCTTACTACCAAACTCAAACACCCAAGCCCCAAACCCTAGACCCCAAAACCCCAAAGCCCGAAAGCCCTAAAGCCCTAACCCCCAAAGCCCTAAACCCCTAACCCCCAAAGGCCTCAACCCCAAAGCCTCGAACCCCAAAGCTCCCAAGCCCGAGACCTGAATTCGGATGCTCAAAACCCACAAACGTGACCCAATCCTAAACAGTAACCGTTATAATAAAGTTCGTCAGATCCAGAAGAGAGAGGGAGAGAGAGAGAGAGAGAGACGCAACGCGACTGCTGAGTTCGGAAGTTAATTCTTCAGTGCTTTAAAGTCTTTGGGGCCTGGACCCTAGGATTTCAGGTGGGTTTCAGGGGTTTAGGGTTCAGGGTTTAGGATTTTAGGGGTTTAGGGTGGAGGACCTGCTGCAGAGAGCCGTATGCAAACCCAAACCCGAACAAAAAACAAATAAACAGTCAGATCACTCCATGCATACACATGCATGTTACATACATGTAGTACATAAATACATAAATTGTATACACAAATACATACAGACATACATATATACATTATATACATACATGCATACATACATACGTACATACAGAGACATAAATACGTACATGCGTGCATGCCTGCATACATAGTTTAGACCCTAGGATAAACAGGTTCCCAGAGGTCCCACGGAGCAATACGAGTGCTCATAAGCTGGCTTGCCCACTAATTGCGCAGCGCCCTGATCCTTCAAATGCCCGTGTATCCGCTGGGGAGGTTAAGCTTTAGGGTCTATCAATCCGACCTCCCTGCGCAGACCGACAGAAGCCGAACCCACGATTAGGCCGAGGGATACTACAAAATAGTACACATGACAATGAGAATCATTCGGGGAGCAGCTGCATCAAAGTATAAGAGTACTGCAAATGCATTTGGAGTCAAAGCAGGCTCAAGGTCTCTGTAAGCTCGTAGGTTCGGCCTTGCATGGAAGTCGATGGTTTTGGTGTTAGGCCGTGCAGGGTTAGGGGTTTAGGGGTTTAGGGTGTAGGGTTTTAGGGTTTAGGGCTTGTGGAGACAGTTATGGAAGCTAGCTAAATAAAACATCCGGGGATGCCGAAGCTGGGACAACATTTCCGAAATGGGGTTCCTATTCGAGCACAACATTTTCCTTAAGCATGGGGCTCTACAACTGCACCTGCAGTAAATCGAATGAACTCTGCCATGAGCTCTTTTGGGGTTCACGTGGTGCTTAAAGCTGTGCGAGGAAGGCTCACATTTTGGTGCTCAGATGTGCTAAGATGGACTACAAGTTTCACAAAGAGTGAAAGTGGCATGTTCAGCCTCTAAGCTAATGGATTCTCAAGAGAGTTCAACATTCAGGCCTAAACACTTGGCAAAAGTACTCCCTCCTTGCTCCGATTATATCGTACTCCTTGCCCGAGTCCTATTCCAAGTACGAGGGGCCCTTGTAAGCAAACCCGAAAAACCCTTTTTTGAACGAGGTCTCTCTGAAGTGCCTCCAAGCTAAACTCCTAAACCCTAAATCCTAAACCCTGAGGGTTTAGGGACCCTAAACCCTAAACCCTATGCCCTATACCCTAAACCGGTTTTGTGCTTTAGCGCTCTAGGGTTCCCCAAGCCCCGGCTGGATGCACAGCACTTTTTGTTGCTTGGCTTTCTGCCCAGCCACTTTGTGATTTTCACGGGTTTGTTTGGTGTTTAGGGGACCCCTAAACCCTAAACCCTTAAGGGTTTCGGTCGGAGGTCATCATCACCTCAGCGTGAGCCGTTCGCGTCTGAACCAGCTCACGCCGCTGCCGCGAAAGCTACTCAAAGGCTCCTTAGTAGTTCCTTTTTGGGGTTGGTATTTAGGATCCTATAGGGTAATCCCAAAAAGGAACTACTAAGGAGCCTATGGGTACTCTGCCCTCACGATGGTTTACGACGTGTCCACTACCAACATGCGAGCCCCTGCTTTGGGATGGCAACGCATACATGACCCTAAACCCTAAACCCTAGAACTCTAAGCCCTGAACCCTAAACCCTAAAGCCGCCCTAAACCCGAAGCCATGATTCTTGGCAGCTTCGGGTTCAGAGCTTTCGAGGTTTGGACAGTGTAGCCAGTCTAGCGAGCCAACCGCTACAAGGGCCCTTGAAAGGATCCCTTGAGAGACTGGGTGCCCTCATCATCAGCACACCAATGTTGGAGCTTCAGGGTGGGGCTCAGCAAACAAACAAAAACTGAGAGGGCGAATGCATAGACTTGGCTTCGGGGGCTTTCGGCACTTGCTGCACAGAAAATCAAAGCTCGGGGCAACCCAGAGCTGGGGTTTTCGCGAATGCCCCAGTCGATAGACTCTACCTAGACCCTAAAATGTAGTACCTTTTTTGGGTTACCTTAGTTTCGTATTATAGGATCCTAACCATAAAATAGGTCATCCAATAAAAGGTGCTACATTTAAGGGTCTAGTATAGGTAGATGCCTAAGAAAGCACAACTTGAACCCTAAACCTTAAACCCCTCGAGCCGTGGAAAGGAAGTCATCAACCGCGCTACAAGGATCGCTCACTTCATCGGAGGGCTCCGGTTCTGTTCGCTCCTGGCACAAGAGGGCTTTGCTGTTTAGATTTAGAGTTTGGGGTTAGGGTTTTGGGGGGTTTCGGATGCTGCAGACGCCTTATTTGAGTAGCATCTTCGGGGTCTGCGGATTAGGTGACTGGTATCTA
Organism: Symbiodinium necroappetens; assembly: GCA_905231915.1. Lineage (NCBI taxonomy): Eukaryota > Dinophyceae > Suessiales > Symbiodiniaceae > Symbiodinium > Symbiodinium necroappetens. The sequence goes on from CAJNJA010078985.1 coordinate 7,624, forward strand.
GGCATGATTGGGATCATGGTGGCTCCTGCCCCGTTGGTCCTTCGGTCAAAAAAGGTTTTGGGGCTTCCACTGGGCAATGAACTAGTCCTTAGAATTGGCAATCGGATGCCAAGAACAAGCTCGGAGGACCTCGGGGCTTAATCCCTTAAGCCAAACAGAATAACACCAATGCGGCTACGACCAATCCGGTTGCTCCATTCACTAACCCTGCCGCAGATGCCTTTGCGGTTATATAGGAGTTGCCTGATGAGGCCCCAAGCCCTCTCTGTCTCGGGGTTATAGAATACAAGCAATATAGATGTCCTACGTAACTAGAATGAATGGGAACATGGGCTTTAACTGTACATCGTATACCATACACCCAAAACTTAAATCCTGACACCTTAATCTTCCTAAGCCCTAAGTCGAACTCTTCGTCCTTGCAAGTCAAGCTACCTCCAGGCCAATAGTCGGGTCCTCGGCAAGCTCCACCGCGCTTGGGTTCTCGCGCCTAGCCGTCAGGGTGCAAACGGCTCAGAGGACTTCCATGTATTTCGGGAGTTTAGGGATTGTAGCATTTACATTTTAGGAAAAACTGCGCAGAGTCTATAATTGGGTTTTTGACACTCGCACTCGGACAAGCCTGGCAAGGTCTGTAGCGATACTGGTCTCAGAAGCAAAAGACAGTACTCAGACGTTTCACCAAGTACAGGGTGCTGTCAGGCAAGGCCAATGCCCAAATTCTAAACCCTAAACTCTCATCTGATAGCAGTCTCCACCACAACAGCAAACGACTAACACCCAAACCCACAACCTAGGGTTTCCGAGTGTCGGGAGTCGGGATTAGGGTAGGACTTTAGGATATAGGGTTTTGACCCCTTCTGGTTTTAAGGTTTCTACGCCCTAGTTCAGGGCTCATACTTTCCTTTCCCATGGGACTCGGGCTACAGCTAGGATTGCAAAACTACCCTACAGAGAATCACCGAGAGAAGACGGAGGCTTCTCTCAATTTCGCTTGAGAGATCAAGCTACCCATAGGCTCCAAAGTAGTTCCTTGTTGGGGTTACCTTGTGGGATTCTAAATATAAACCACAAAAAGGAACTGCTTTGCAGCCTATGGCTAGAGGTTGGTGGGTTGGTCTTTGATGACTTTACGCAGGGTTTTGGTGCCTAGATTTATGGCTGAAGGGTTAAGTAGACTCAAGGACAAGGTTTGAGCTAGAGTACTGATGATCATCTTACCAATCGCTATGAGGAAACTCTTGCTTGATTGACAATACAGACCCCGCGCTTTAGTGGGCATGCGGTTCTCTACAAGACATACACTTGAAGTGTGCTGCTACAAGTGCAAGACAAATCAATGCAGTGGCAATCATAGTTTACCTGTTACAAAGAAGCACTCCAATATCGCAGCGCTCACTGAGAATAGCTTCTTGAACGGAGCATAATAAGCATACCGTCTAGCAATCGGGCCAACTGCACACGAACATATGCATGTATGTCTGTATGCATGCATGTGTGTATGCATAAAAATAAACAAATATATAAGTAAACAAACAAACAAATTTATACATATATATATATATGTATACATATGTATAGGGATATGTAGAAAATTGTAACAAAAAACAACTGTACTTGTGGACGGATTTAGGCGATCTGTCTGTCTTTGTCTGTCTTCTGTCTGAATCTGTCTATCTGTCTGTCCGTCCATCCGTCTTTCCTATGCCGGCAACATCAGAAGAACAACAAACAAGACATCGTGCTCCCAATATCAGGCCCGAGACCACAGAACGCTGCCATCCGTGCCGTTCGATAGGCCTCCGCAGCGGAGTACCGAAGCAGCCGTCAAAAATGGCCAGCTTCTCACTGTAGGCGTGATGCTTCAGTGCTGACTTTGTCGTGCTTCACAACACCTAAGCCCTGAGCCATCACAAATTGAAACTTTCAGAATAGGACTACCATGGAGTAAATGAGAAGAACCTCAAAAAAATGAAAGTTGGGCTTTGGAGGACTATCCAGTTAAGTCGGAGCTCGGGGGATGGAAGTGTAAGGCTTTGCCTTTAAGGGATCATTTAAGGGCTCCTTTAAGGGATCCTTTATAGGGTTCCTTCAACGGTTTAGGGATAATGGGCAGCGACAGAGCCGAGCTTGATGGTACGTACATGCTTGAGCAGTAAAAGTACGAAGTGCTCGTTGCCGACGTCGCCACAAATGGGCATCGGAAACACCGTGACCGACACCATACATACGCACCATCACCATTATCAACCCTAAACCCTAAACTCTACGCCCCAAACGGGCAGATAAGGGCCTAAACCTGTGCGCTGCAAGCACTCTTCGTCAGGCTGTCGTCGTCGACATGCTCTCCAAAAAAGGTAGTAGTAATAGTAGAAGTAGAAGTAGAAGTAGTAGTAGCAGTAGCAGTAGTAGTAGTAGTAGTAGCAGCAGCAGCAGCAGCAGTAGTAGTAGCAGTCGTAGTCGTAGTCGTAGTCGTAGTCGTAGTCGTAGTCGTAGTCGTAGTCGTAGTCGTAGAAGCAGCAGCAGCAGGAGGAGGAGGAGTAGCAGTAGTATTGCTAGCAGTAGTGGTAGTAGTTGTTGTTGTAGTTGTCGGAGTAGGAGTAGTCGACGTCGTCGCCGTCGTCGTAGACTTTCGATCATACATGGCTTTGGGCTCAGGGTTTAGGGCTTCCTTAGAACTCGCACTGATAACCCGGCAACACCTGGCTGAAAGAGGGCTTTAGAGTCTTAATACTGCATCTTCTGCTATCGCTGCTACTACTGCCATTCCGATGACAACGACTACCATCACCACCACCATGAGGAAACTCTGAGAAGGCTATTGCAGCCATGGCGGCCCTGAGCTTCTAAGTGGAGATCGTGGGGCGTGACAAGGGACTTGAAGAGAGAGGCCATGCCTTGGGGATCGCAATCTAATGTTTCGACTCGCGCAAACCAGCAACCAGCAAAGCAGTCTGATGATTAGGGCTTAGGGTCTAGGAGTTAAGGGCTGGGGAGCGAAGGAATAGGGGCCTAAGTAAGGTTTCGAGGTAGGTTAAACTATAGGCTATAGATTCTGTATGTAACAGGGACCCTTAAACAGTATTGCACTAACAAATATTCAGGCTGCTAGAAAACTGTGCTTCAGAGTGTTTTAGAGTTCCTGAGATTAAAAAAATCATTGAAACCCTGAAAACTTAAAGCCCATACCGTACCCGAAATCCAAGCATCCGCAAGCAAGGTTGCCTTCATCCTACAACATCCGAAGCTCCAAAGCAAGCTATCCTAAACTTGACCGTGGTGCTGCTGTAGCCGGGGTCGATGCCACAGTTGTAGACAACTGCCCCTCCTTCAGGGTTTCGGCGGTTTGGGGGTATGGTATAAATCCTGCATGACCTTAAGGACCCAAAACCATGGGAATTATGGTATATTCCTTATTATGGGAAATGCAGGATTTATACCATCAACCGTATGGGATTACTTGTCGGATCTGGAAATCAGTCTTCTTCGTGGCAGGGGACAGGAGTTTGTCAGATGTCTGTGCGTCTTGCCCATCTTCTTTCAGCATGTCAGTATTATCAGGACATATGTTTTATCAAAAATCGGCTGGGTGGTTTCTCCTCGCAGCCTTGATTGCAGGGCCCAATGTTTTGGATGCCCTGCTTTCTGGCCAATACAAAATGCTACAAGGAGACGGATGTCAGGAAAGAGCGAAAACATCGCAAGTAAGATTGCAACTCAGGTTCCACGCATACCCTCGTCGGGCAACTTAGTGCTTACAACCGCTACCTTCACCCCTAACCCCTGACCCTGAAGGGTTAAGGGTTTGCCGTGGTTCCCTAAACAATAAACACGACGTTTCAAGTTGGGGTTCAAGTCGCTGTCAGAGGCCCAGGATGTTGGAAAATGCTGCCAGGCACTAGACACGAAGCCTTAACCCTAAAACCCCGAAAGTCCTACAAACCCAGAAGCGCCAACCCTAAAATCCCAAACCTAAAAACCCTAAAGCCCTTCTTGCATCAGGACTTGTGCAAAATCGCCTGACTGTCCGATTACCCCAAACAATCCTTAGACGCTGAAGCCATCATAAACCGTAACATCCCGAGGCCCGGCACCCGCCAACCCCCTGAACGATATCTATAGTCTCCACCGTGGTTCCTTTGTTTTCTTTGTGTTGGGGGGTTCCCCTGTAGGGTCCGAACTATGTAGAGTAGACAAAAAAGAAACTTCAATGGACAAATACACGTAATTAATGGTCGGGTTTAGTGTTTGGGGTTTATGATTAGGGCATCAGAAGCCTAAACCCGCGCTACTCCGAGCGCCCAATAGCCCGCATTCACGAATACACACACATGATACGTGCATTCACAGTCATTCTTTTTTATTGCTCAGCCGCTAGGCGCAGAGACGCCCTACATCGTCAAACCCGATACCCTTTAAAACCAGAAACACCCAGAACCACCAAACCCCAACCCCTCGCTTGGTGCGGGTTTGCGTAGCCAAGGAACCCCAACAAAGAAAACATCTAAAAACCCGGAGCTGACCCGAAATCGGCAGTCCCATATCCTAAACTCTGCCAAGCCGAAACCCCAAGCCCTGAGTGAGCCTTGAGACCTTTAAGAGAACTGTTGAGAAAACCCATCGGAAACCGAAAAAGCGGCCAGCCTAGGAAGCATCCGAGCGAGCAAAGCGCCCCCAAAGGAAGCGACGTCAAACCGAGATCCTCGACACACTTTCCCGAAGGCTTTGGGGCCTTTAGGGCTTTTAGGGCCTTTAGGGCCTTTTAGGGCCTTTTAGGGTCCATGTGCCCAAATAGTATACACTTTGGCCTTGCAGTAGTCCCTAAATGGCCACTTTCAGGCCAAAGTACAGATTATTTGGGTATCTGGACCCTTGGGGTTACCTCCCCAATTTTATTGGAGCGTAAGGCTTGAGTTTAGGGTTTGGGGTTTCCCCCCATCATACCTTTTTTGAGGCTTCTGGTTTCTTTCTGGTGGTGCTCTCTTATTAGGACTTGATACCGCTTCCAAGGACTGCGGCATTCAGGATTTGTGTGTTTTCGGTTTGGAGCTTAGGGTTTGCGCTTTAGGTTTTGGGGTTCCGGGTGACGGGCTTTGGGGCTCGGAATGGTAACGTGCACCTGCACCTTCAACCTCAACATCAACCCGGGCGAATTTCAAGATTACGGAGCTGGGCTCGGGATTAGCTCGAAACCGGGGCTAGATCGATAGAAAATGCCCTAAACACAATATGCTATGAGAGTATCCTATTCCCCACAGCAAGTTGAAGCTTAGAACTATGTGCCTCGCGACATACATCAGAACGCATAGGAATAAGCCTCGACCTGAGTCGACGCAAACTTACAAAACTTAAACTACCACACGACGTAAATTCTTACGCAAGAGCACGAGGAAGAGACACGTCCTGCGAAGGAGCTGTTCCACACACTCTGCATTGAGGATTGGGTCTGAGTGGGGGCGGAGGTGGGGTTGGGGCGAGGCGGTGGGCCGGATTTGAACTTACATAAAAAGGATGTCGACCAACACCGGTGTTGACATGTTGAGGTAAATGCGTTGAGGTCAACACCGGTGTTGAACCTGTCTGCATCAACGCTGAAAAAATCGAAATGTCACCAGCAAAACTAAAATATCGCGAGCAGACAAGTTCAACACCTGTGTTGAACTTGACTATTTATTCCTTCGGATTAACTTCTTCTGGTGCCAACTCGTTTGTCTGAGTTGAGCACGGTAAGTTCAACTACCTTGTTGAACTTAACTTTCTGTTTGCTCTGCTATTATCGTGTTTCTGGTGCAGACTCTGGTTTTCAGTGCTGAGCCTGGTAGATTCAACACCGGTGCTGAACTAAGTCCCTGTAGCTCATCATTTCAACACCGGTGTTGATCGCAATCTTGTTTAAGTTCAAGTCCGGCCCACCTCACCCCAACCCCACCTGCGTCCCCACTCAGACCCAATCCTTAAAGACGAGTGTGTGGAACAGCTCCTTGCCACGATCGGTGGACGTGTCTCTTCCTCGTGCTCGTGCGTAGGAGCTTACGTCGTGTGGCAGTTCAAGTTTTGCAAGTTTCCGTCGACTTACAAGCTTATGGAGTGCGTGGCCCAGCTGTCTGAGATTCAACTTGCTGTGAGGCATTGTGAAGCATCAGGACATTCACATTGCATGGATTTTGTGCTTAGGGCATATTCTAACGATCTAACCCCGATTTCGAGCTAATCCCGAGCCCAGGTTGGTCTTGAGGTTACCCATAGGCTCCTTAGTAGTTCCTTTTTGGGACTACCTTATAGGATCCTAAATACCAACCCCAAAAAGGAGCTACTAAGGAGCCAACGGGTAAGCCCCCCAGGCAGTGCAAGTGAAAATGAAGAGCTGGGGCCTGAAAATTTAGGCATCCTAAGGTCCTGGGGTTTTACGTAGGACGTGAGCGCTTCGGATAGATAAAAAAGTTGCGGGGTTCGGGGGTTTATGGCTTCAAGGCTTTTTTTTGTTTTTTTGGTTGTCGGCTTTGGGGGTTTTAGGGCATAGCTTAGACCTTTAAGGTTGGGGGGCTTTATAGTAACCCCCAAAAAGTTGGAAACCGGGTTAAGGCCAAATAGTGCTGGGATTCCCTATACTTTAGTATATTAAGGATTGAGGCTATTGGGTTTCCAACTTTTTGGGCTTCTACTGTATATATGCTTTTAGATTGTAGTCTGCCTTGAACCCAGGGCGGTGGGTTCATGATGGCTGCCGACAGTCCAGTTCTGATCTATACAGCAATACATGAAGATCTCCCAAATGCGCTGAAATGCCAACCAACCAGTTCATGGCTCCTGGGGCCACGGTCCAAGACCCACAGAAAAGGACCCGTTTCGTGAAGCGTTTCCTGCTTCGTAACAATCGGCATGAAATTAGTCCAGGCAATGCAAGAGCTAGATACATGATATACCCAGGCACGTAGGAGAGCATCATGCCGGTCGACCAGCCGCAAAGCCTGAGTTGTCGAGCTCATCGGTGGAGCAAAGTTTCAGGTTTCAGCTTAGAACCATTTTAAATATGCCTACACCCTCATTGAGGGGTTAGGGGGGCTTTTTAGGCGCAGGGTAAAACACCGAAGCTCAGCCCAAAGCGATTGGAGGTTCAGCCGTCAGTGCAGCTGAACAAAATTGGAAAGCGTTGAAACCCAACTAATAAGGCTCACGGTTTAGGTTTAGGGTTTAAGGTTTAGGGTTTAGGGGCTAATAAGGCGACGGAGCATCCCAAATGGAACGAAGGACAAGCGCGTGAAGGCAGCCATCTGCCTCAAGGCCCAGAATTAAGGGGGGTTCAGGGTGTTCGGGTTTTCGGAAACGGGCTCTGACTTGGTTGTTTCGTATCTGCGTTCAATTTTATCTTTGTAAGAACACACTGAAAAAAGTCTCAATTTTGAGGGGTCCCCCTTAAAAATATTCTTGAACTGAAACCGGCTCACGCATTGAGAACGCTACACTCTGAATCCTCCTAATTACCGGCCTCGGCTGGAGTGGATGCGTGAGAAGGTCAAGCAGTGCATCGCTCACAGGAATGTGCCTTAGGGGTTTTAGGGTTTAGGGTTCAGGGGTTTAGGGGTTTAGGGGTTTAGGGTTTAGGGTTTAGGAATGTGCCTGGTGGGTTTTGAGGGACTTTGGATCCTCACTACCGGCCTCTTCCAAAGCTACCCGGACCCCAACGAACCTGCCTTTTTAGGGCCCCTTATTATGAAACCTCTATATAAGTCCTCAAAAATGGTAGTTTTTTCAGGGTCCAGCTATGGTTTAGGGTTCACAGCCCGTGAAACCTAGTGATTCAAGGAACCCAGGGTCGAAAGGCAGTTTGGGGCTGTCTGAGGAGAGTGGAGATCAGCGGAACCAAAGCTCACTTGCGGGTTTAGGGCTTAGGGTTTATAGGGTTTAGGGCTTAGGGTTTATAGGGTTTTTTTAAAGTGCAATGACGCCCCTTTCTCCAAAGCGCGCCTACCCAAAGACTATAGGGTTTAGGGTTTAGGGACAGAGCCGAAGACCACTTGCGGGTTTACCTATGGTCTCCATTGTAGTTCCTATTTTTGGTTTAACCAATTTTACATTAAGGATCCTAAAAGGTAACCCCAAAAAGGAAATACAATGGAGACAAAAGGAAGGGCAACAGAAAACACATTCAGACTGCACCGACTTGGGATCAAACCTTTGGGGTAGTCTGGGCTGTGTGGCTAAGCCCTGCCTCCACTCCTGACGCTGAATCAACATGCCTTACAGGCGGCCTTGAACATAGAGTAGGAAAGTGGGGTATAAAAAACAGTAATCAGAATGACTCGAACCGAGCATTGACGTTTACCAGCTCCTTCCAACAGAGATTGTGCAAAAGCTGAGCAAGCTAATTCCTTAAGACAGGATCATGATTTGCTGTTCGCGATCTCGTCGCAGCATGCTGGATTCTCATACGCAATTCTTCAGGAATCCGCCATCTGTCTGCTCCGATCCTAGGTTTCGGTTCGCTGCGGAGTGCGACAACCTTAAGGCCCTTGAGGCAACCTGAATGGAAAACCATGAGCCTTATGAATGCTTCTAAAACCGTAAAGCCCCAATGACCAGTCGGGCATTCAGAGCACAAACCCAAAGGGTTTAAGTTTAGGGTGTAACCCCCTGAAGAACCTACCTTTCGAAATGACGTATAGAAGGAACCATATTTCAGAAGACGCTAAACCCTAAACCGGAAACCCAAATCCTGAAACTGTGGGCTACTTGGGGTCCAGGTAGGGTTTGGTCTCAAGGCACTTCTCCAGATGCTCCAACTCTTCTTGCAGAAGTCCTGCCTGGCCGGGGTTTGGCTGTTAGGGCTTATAGGGTTTGCTTATAGGGTTTTGAAGCATAGGGTTTAGGGCTTTAGGGTTTATAGGGCTTAGCTTTTTGGGGTTTTACGGTTTAGGGCTCAGGGTTTAGAGAGGTTTAGGCTGCAGGGTTTAGGGTTCGACTTTCTCGGATTCGCTGTAGGGTGCGATGAAGCTCATAAAGTTTTATCAGGGTCGTGTGGGGGTTGTTGTCAGTTATTGATGATGATGATGATGAAAAGTGCTGGTTTCTACGGGGTATGCCAGGGATACATATAAAATGGCTTTAGGGTCTAGGGGCCAGGAGGAAGGGCAACTCCCGAGGTTTGAATATGGTGAGGTCAGCAAGAATTCCCTTCCTGCAGGTCGTTACGTAAGGGACCTCTTTTTGCCACAAGCTCTCCTATAGTGGCCTGAGATTATCGGTAAAAAACTGTTCCTGCAGTCTGGACTCGGGGAGTCCATATAATGCACTGATGGTAAATGCCCAAAGGCTCCTTAATAGCTCCTTTTTGGGGTTGGTATTTAGGATCCTATAAGGTATTCATAGGTATTCCCCAAAATGAAACTACTAAGGAGCCTTTGGGTATGCTCCCCACTCGATCCTCTGAGCCTCTAAAACCGCCAGAAGCTAGGCCCGAAACTTGCAGGCGTCCAGAGAAGGTCGTGCTCTGCTGCTTGGGAGCTTTGCTAAAACCTAAGGGTCCATGTGCCCAAATAGTATATACTGTGGCTTCAAGTCGTCCCTTTTTAGGTACTGTGGGGCCAAAGTACATACTCTTGGGGTACATGGAACCTTACCCTTACCCTCAAAGGACTCATATTTTGAGGCTTTTGGGCCCAAAGACCCTATTATATAAGGCTTTTGGCCTATTTTGATGCTAAGGGTTAGGGAAAACCGAGAGCCTTTTGGATAGAGACGAAGAGTCCCCATGGGCACGCAAACGTGACGCAGAGATCCGGGTGCCGGATGGTGAAGGCCACAAAGACTGCACCCTAAACCCCTTTAAACCCACTAGCCTCCCGGACCATCCGTTGCAGACTTATTTTCGAAAGTGGTGGAGGGGAGAGGGGGCGAAGGTGGTTTACTTTAAACTTACATAAGAAGGGGCTGCAGTGGAGATGAATCGGGTAGGGAAAAACATCCTCAATAATCAGGCCCCTATGGTACGTACCTACTTCATGAAGAAGCCTTCGTTCGTTGAGGTCCGCAAACCCAAGCACATAAGGTGTATGATTCCCAGAAATCCTGGCTTCTTGTTCGGGCCCTTCTTCCGCCAAACCATCAAAACCCACTGCCGCGCTGTTGCGGAGAGACACTACAATGGGTTCCAAAAGGGATTCACATGGGCATGTAGTAGGAGCCGGATTTGGGATGCCCCGGCACCTTGGCTGCCGAGTTCATCCGCGCAGAGTTCAGCCTCTGAAGCGGTGGTGGTTTTGAGTTTAGGGTTTCGGCTGATCTCCGAACTCCCTAAACCCCGCAGACAGAGAAGACGCGTCACAACACTGGAGAACTTAAAAACCTGTCGGCCCGAGAATGGCGTCCAGCAAGAGCTGCGATGAGGTCCAAAGGTAGGATCGAAGGATGGGCTGCTAAACCATGAACCTGCTACCCATAGGCCCCTAAGTAGTTCCTTTTTGTGGCTTATGAGAAGAATCCTGCAGCGTAACCCCAAAACGGAACTACTTCGAGGCCTATATGGCTACACCCTCAAGACCTGCGATCCTCGATCCCTGAAGCGGTCTCAATCCCCTGAGATGAAAACCATACAACTGAGAAAGTTAAAATACCGCGGGAGAGGTAGAGACACTGAGACACTGATGGAGCCTCAAAGCGATCATGGTGAACAATGATCGCTTGAGGTTTCTAGCCTTTGAGACTCCGCGGCTTCAACTCTATACCACGACACCATTGCCGCAAGAGAGGATGCCATCTCCCAAACGACTTAAGCCCACTGATACGGTGTCTGGAACCGCAACTCAACCCTTAACTCTTTATCGTTACATAAACCCTAAACCCTAAACCCGAAACATAGAGCCGGCATAAAGTCTGGGATCCGGGATGCGTGACACAGGTTCTGGCTGCTAAGCCCTTTTTCAGCACGGACTGAGGTGCCGGCGAGCGCCTACGCAACCCTCACCCCCTCTTAAGGCAAGAGCAACCCTAAACCCTAAATCGAACTACATTCGCCTGCTCTCTGACCATGCCCTTCTGTACTTCCTAGAGCTGCTAGGGTTTAAGTTCCGGTTTTAGGGCTTCGGGTTTAGGGTTTAGGGTTGCGAGGGTTTAAATTCTTGAGTTTCAGGGTCCAAGAAGTTTCGGAACACCATTGCAAACTATACAATCGCAGCCATCTCGGCATTTTATTCAAGCACCTTCGCACGCGAAGCAAAAACAAAACAACTTCGTTTCGGAGCAAGAATCAAACAAGCAACAACTGCAATCCCAGACCTTGAGACACTTAAAATCGATTTTCTGCCCGCGTGGCAGCAAGATGGACAGCGCGACATGCCGAAGCCAGCTGTGAGGGTCGTCGTGCAACTCAGGGGCATAAACTTTGGCGAATTTGGTGTCCACAATACGTGTCCACGATACTTACATTGGGGTTCGGGGGTGCATCATTACATTATTTTAGCTATACTACGGATCACTGCTCAACATGCACGATATTTAGGCTTCTATGTCAGGCTTACTGGACGGTGAAGGCTTTCCTTGCTTGCCCTGCTGGTTGGACAATGGCCTGCATGGCAGGGCTTGAAGTTGTAACCTCAGGGCCTTAACAGTTAGAATAGGGTGTTGGCAAGCAGTTAAGTAGAACTATAGTGACCAACTCTATGGAGCAATATTGGTAGTTACTCTTGGCTGCCATGACTTCGCCTAAATGATTTGGGGCTTCAAAATTCTGCAAGTTTAGGGTTCAGGGATCTTTCTGACACTCACACTCGGACAAGCCTGGCAAAGGTCTGCAGCGACACGGGTTCAACGACTTGTTAACACCTACCCAGGCTATTCACTGAGCGCTACGCTGTCAGGGCCGTTCAGGGTTTAAGGGTTCGGGTTGAAGGTTTATGGGATCTCAGTTTCGGAGTTTCAGGTGTAAGGTTTAGGGGTAGGGACGAGGGTTGCGTGTTCAAGGTTTAGGATTTGAGCTTGGAGTTTAGAGTTTGGGGCACAGCCCGAGAGCGGAAGTGTTGCTGCATTTGGAAGCAGTGTTGACTTAGTAAGTAGTGGTAGCAGGTTGTTGCGTGGGGTACTATGTAGGGGTTGTGATGGACAGCACTGGAAGTAGACTCAGCAAATCAACAGACAACTTCTAAGTACGAAATCTGAAGCAAGCCCAGAAATCCGGAATGTCCCCAAACCAAACACACTACAGCAATCGGACCTCTGCAGATGCTACAATTCTAAACCGTGACAACCGACAGCCCTAATCCCGATCGATCGTCTTGTATTGTAGAAGCCATACAAAGCCCTTATGGAACCCTAAGCCCTCAACAAGTTTGAGCCCTTATACAAACCCTTGTTATAGATCCCTTTCCGGACACTTCTAGATTCGTTGTGTAACCCTCACAGAGAACCCAACTCGGGGTAGAGGGTTCAGGATACTAGGGTTTATGGTTCGGCCACATGTGGGTATACCTTCGTGAGGACAAAATGCGCATGTGTGTATATATATATATATCAACAGAGAGAGAGAGCGAGAGAGAGAGAAAAGAAAAGCCATAATAAGGAACCCTAACACGGTGTTGGTGTAGGGCTTTGACAGTTAGAGGCTTCCACTTTCACGACTCGCACAAGGCATTTAAGGCTACGCATAGCATGTTTTTTCGGATTTAGGGCTTTAGGGTGTTCGGGAGTTGAGGCTTTAGGTCTTGGGGTCGTAGGATGTTTAGATGTCTTAAGTTTTTGGATTTAGGGTTTAGGGTTCACGGTTTTCGGCTCTCACGGTTTTAGGGTTTGGGTTTTGCAGTGCTTGTCTGGATGTTTGATAGGTTGGCCCCCTCAACTCCATCGACACAGTGCGTCCATTACCATGTTCCGGGGCTTGAAAAAATTATGCGACAGAATATGCCTTAAACTCTTTTCTCAGGCTCCTCCCTTACAGTCCCTAAACCCACCGGCCTCTGTAATGACCTTGTCTAAGAAAAGGCA
>CAJNJA010078996.1:0-21156 GCA_905231915.1 Symbiodinium necroappetens
TCTTAAACCTACTTATGGCTCTCTTAGAAGGAACCTTATTGAGAGAATCTAAATCCCCAAGGGTTCCCTTAATTTTTAACTTAGTCTAGGACGTGGGGTTCAGTTCTCGGAAGGTGGAGAAGTGTACGAGTGCAGATGGCGATCCGTTCAGGCTGTGGGCTTCAATAGGTGGTTTGTGGATTGCATCAAGGACCTAAGAACGTGTATATGACTGTGTATGTATATATATATATACATGTGTGTGTATGTATATGTATATGTATACGTATATGCATGTGTGTATGTATATGTCTAATATGTATATGTGTATGTGTATGGATGGATGGATGGGTGGATGTATACATACATATATATATATATCTATATATATATATTCTTTTGTGTACATGACAGTAGAACTTGCCTGTGTGTTCGTCTGAATGTTAGACTACACCACAAGCGCCGTACACCAGGCCCTGTCCTGTAGTAACACCACCCCAACTTTTCGATGATACAGGGTTTCCCACCGGCTGTTCTTGGTCACAGAAAACATGATCCGTCACCCCCTTAAGTCGACGAGCCGAAAACCCCAATTCGCGCCCGAAGTATTTTTCAACTTGCTCGAACCCCCACCGCCACTCCCCCTGCTTGAAGCTCGAACCCCGCACATGGGTAGTTCCTTTAAGTTGCAATCCGCTGCTTTTTAAGATCCTTAAGGGAGCTAAGGGCCTTGGGGGGCACAAGGGAGAACAGGGAATTATTGGGTTGTTTACCCCCCTTGAACCCCCCGCCCTTACGCATCCCTTAGCCTTTGGGTGCCACGGAAGGTTACGTAAGGAAGCTGAGACTACACCAAGTCACGCAACGTTCGTAAACCACAAACCGAAGCGTCTCGCGTCAGGAAGCCGCGCAGACGGCCAGGGCCGCTTCGAAGAAGATTGCCGGGAGCCCCTGCTAGGTGTCTGTAGCGTTGTAAGTGACTTCTAGGCTTTAGGGTCAGTGGAGCGGTAGCATTAGGGTGTGAATTCCATCGGTTCTAGTATCCGGGGCTGGGGACCAGCCATGTATGCGCGGTTTCAACTTCCCAACGACCCTGTTAGACCGCAGTTGCCCTTTCATGTAGCTCTATAAGTAATTATAAGGCTTCAGTGAGGTGGGACACAGCCCAGGCATTACACACTATTCCGTGTGGCAGCAGTCAAGGAGGGACTTTGTATTGCCCTGCATACCTGCATGCATACTTATGTTTAGCGGTGTATGTTGTGGGTAGGGTTTTCTGGGTTACACTGCTTCGGGGAGTGGGAGTCAGGGTCATGTCTTCCGCGCAACTCCGCACCCGTGCTCACATTGTTCAGATTTGCTTTAGCATGAGATGTATGAGGCGCTTAGCTTCTATGATCTTCTTGCCCTGATTAGATTGAAATTAGAGGCAGATTGGATGGTTTGGAAGTCTAAGCGGTTTCACCAAAGCACCGCTCATCATCACGTAACCATTAGTTTGACATACTGTTTGCATCCAGGATCAAGACTCTCGCCGGATCTGCTCTCGTTTTGATTTGTTTTGGTTGTGTTTGTACATGTTTTGGTTTGTGATGGGTTATGTTTGTACAGGAGCAAAGGAACATTGCCGGTCCAGGTGGCTCGAGTGAACGCAGAGGCCGCTCAGCGGGTGGCCTTGGCCGAGGTGCCGCTTCGTTTGCGGGGACGTCCGCAGAATTTCAGGTTCGGGGGTCCATGGTGCGGCTCACGGCAATAGGTGTGTCGTGGGTTTGGGATTTAATTACACACTGTGGGGCCGTCGAGGGATATCGGCTGTGAGGGCTTTCGGCATGCAAGCGTTTTATGAGTTAGGGCGTTGTGGGTTTATTGGGTTAGCTGGCACATGTTTAGGGATCTGTTTTCCTACGGAGCTGCAGCGCTGCAGTCAGGTGCTTGTCGTGTTCTTGCCACAGGAGTAACGGCTGTAACAACAAGGGAGATGGACCACCTCTAGAGGGCGGTGTTCTTGAAGCTTTCTTGTGCGCAGCTCTGTATGGTCTGTACAGTCCAACGAGTCCACGATCGTCTCAGCTGCGTCGTAGGTGTGCAGTTCTGAAGTTCGACTGGCAATCCATCCGGGACGCGGAAACCCCAAAAGCCCGAGGATCCCTTCTTCCGACAGTGCAGATTTTTTTTTGCAACCATGCCAAATTACACGAGAAGTTTCCATCCAAATAGCCCAAAGCAATCTCTATTTGTAGGCTCCGACCTGGTCGATTGCCCAGTGCCGGGTGTCCTGGTTCTTCAGATGTCATAACGTCCATGGTTTGCATCCATTGCTGAAACTACACATGCCCACACTTGCAAAAACGCCCGTAGTCGCACTGCATCTCTTCGGAGCGCACATGCCCGCATATCCAGTAACGTCCATGGGCACATTGCGCCCACTGCTGAAGCTTTCACCAGGAGGCGCGGGCGCAGGCTGAATCGGCGCAGCGAGCGGCAGAAGCTCAGGCTCAAAAGCAGGATCTCCCCACAAGAAAAATTAAAAGGATCGGTATGCTTATGTGGTCTTGCTTCCGTCGGTCTCAGTTCTTGGAATGCTCGAGACTCCAGTGGTTTAGAGGTTTAGGGGTTGGGTCGTAGGGGTTTCAGGGATTGGGGGCCTGGAAATGGGCTTGTGTTCGAAGGGCAACGTGAACAGAAAGCTGAGACTCAATCCTGAACCATAGTCGCAACTGTGACGGTTATGTCTTAACCATTCGTACAGCAGTAGGAAGACCTAAACCTCTGAACATATCAACCCACAGCCTTTTGCGTGGCCGGCTCCTAGAATCCATGTTATAAGTCAACCATAGACCCTGTACGAACCGTTCGAACAAACCAACTCCAATTCTAGGCATGTGAGCCGTCAACGGACCCATAGCATACCGTCAACACTGCACAGACGATGACAATCACATAGAACTTGAACATCTAAGTCGATTGTGTAGCCTTCCCTCAGATCAGTGACACTCCTGATCACCTGGACCTTAAAGCTGCCTACCCCAACACCCGAACTAAACCCTAGATCCTGACTCCCCTGAGCCCCTGAAGCCCTAAATCCAAATACGCACAGAATAGTAGGTTAGGGCCCCTTGCATTGAACCCTGGTTTATGACCCTGTATAATGTGCATTGGAGCGGCACGTAAACCCTTTGCAACGAAACGGTCCCTTGGGGGTTTCCGACAATAGCCCCAATATAGTACCCCCAAATAGTAGGATCCTAATTATAAGGACACCCAAAGTAAGGTACCCCCCCTTCTTCTTGGTGCTTCGGAAGGCCAGAGCACGTGAGGAGGCGGAGCGACGCCATTCGCAGGCCGAGGAGGGCCCCCTTTTGCGAACGTGCCGTTTGGTCTCGTAGGAAGAAGAATGAACGAGCATGGTTATAATAAGAGTAGTGATATGTCTTGGTGTGTTGTCCCTTGTGGGGAGGTTCCCGGGTTGAGAGCTTTGCAGCCCTGCCTCAAAAACACGAAGTTGTTGTTTGGTTCTCGGTTCTGAGTTTGGACTTGGTTTTTGTGGTTCGGGCTCATTCCGGGCTTAGGTGTCAAGGTTCGTCGTGTAGGGTTCAGGACTTGGGCTTGAACCTCGTGGGTTGAGGGATGTCCTGGTACAAGGCTTCCAGATGGCTTGATGTATCAGTGTTCGGGGGGGAGGGGGGGGGGATGATTATTTAATGCTTCGAGTTGAAGGTTTGTGTTTGGAGGCAATACAGGGGCCTGAAAAATTACCAAGCCTTTTTTTTGGGGGGGGATTCCTTATTATAACTAATCATGGTATAATTCGGTATAATGCACCCCTGAAAACCCTATCCTAGGTCGTGTTACGGGTTAAGGCTTCCAAGCTGAGGGCTTGCTGGGCCCTACGTTGGGGAAGTTCAGGGGGATTTTTTCCGCTTTACGGGCGGCTTTGGGTTTAGGGTTTAGGGTTTAGGAGATGCTGTAGGGTTTCTAGCCTATGGGCTGATTTCTCGTTTCGGGTCCGGTTGAACCAAGATGGGTTCAGCTCTGCGTTTGAGGGTTGCAGGGGGGAGGTCTTGTGGGTCCCATCTCCCACGGAAGTATTGATGTGGCTTTAGGGTTGTAGGGTTAAAGGGTTTGAGGGTTTAGGGTTTTAAGGTTTGGTGTGGGTATAATGAATGGCTACATATGCCTCGAGCAGACTTTGCTGCTGCCCAAGCCAGGGTTTCGTCGAGCCATAGGTCCTTGGGTGTACGAACTCAAGGATACGAAAACTTGCAACATGTTCTAGTTCGCTTCGGGAATCGACGCAACCCTGCCGTACTTAGGAGGCACCAAGTGCTTGAGCTAGGGAACCCATCAACTCTAGTTGGAGCACTTGCAGCAAGCCGCAAGCACCTCTCTGTCGTTCGCCTGACGAGGTTGCAGACGTAGATGTCAAAGCTAAAATGCACCATTGTGCATGCTGACAAGTAACCGCAAAAGTGTTGATGCAAAAGCGACGCCACGACTAGCTCCACAAAGCGGCGAAGCAAGAAACAACAAACGCTTATCTATCTATCTATCTATCTATCTATCTAAGTCTATCTGTCTAGCTAGCTATCGAAATAGTCTATCCGTCTGTCTGTTTATCTATCTATCCATCTACCTATCTATCTATCTATCTATCTATCTAATTATCTATCTATCATTTACCTAGCTATCTCTTCCTCTATCTCTCTGTGTATCTACCGGTCTATGTATCTGTCTATCTGAGTCTATCTCTCTGCCTTAGGATGTATCGATCCAAATACCTCTCCTGTTTGTATGAAGGCTACAGTTGATGTTAAAAGCAAGTTTGGGTTTCCTGCGTAGACTGGGGAGTGGTGGACTGGGTGCTAGAGTTTGTCGAGTATTGTGCTGGGTTCCTTGCGGCTTTCTAGGGGTTGAACAGCGAAGCAAACGAAGTCTGTACTTGTCTGCAAACGAAGTCTGTACTTGTCTAGCCACGCCTAAGTCCCCATGGAAAAGCTTCTTTGGGGGTTTGTACGGTGTGTGATGTTCTCTACTTCGAAACCTAAGAACCCCAGCTCTAAATCTCAGTTGCCGTCAGACCACGAAATTCGGAGGCCTTGCAACCGAAAACCCGCTAGCCGGCGATCCTTCTGTTTAGGATTGAGGGTGTCATGGTTTCATTTCGGGTTTAATGATTAATGTCGTCAAGGAGTTGGCGTCCGCGGTCGCAGAGGCGGATGAGCAAATCCAGACTGCCGAGGAGCCAGATAAAGCATCTCTGCAAATTAAATTAAGCGCCCGTTTAAAGGATCCCCAAGAATACGCCATTCCAAAGACGAGGCCAGAAATGGCATCCAGATTTCAAGAAGTTCCCCCCCCCAATATGGGCCGCTGATGTCCGCACAATCATTTTGTGAAGCCTACTATAGAAGCCCCAAGCAGCACAGAGCCCTCCTGTTTGAAAAGGCACTTTGACTTAGTCCTTCCGCCCACACTAGTATGATCAGTTTCGTATCACAGGCCCCAAAATACCCGATTCTCATTCACCGGGCCCAGTCAGGAAACGCTGAAAGAGACCGCCAGACTCGCCAGCGAGGCGGCGCAGGAAGCCAAGGCGGCTTAGAGACTTCGGTTCAGGGCTTCGGGGTTTAATGTACGAACCTAGAATAATTAGAATAGGGTGTCTTGGGGCCCATTATGCTATAATCATCATAAAGGAACCCCCCCCCCAACAAAAATTAGTATTGGTAATGATGAAGGCCCCTATGTTAAGGGGTTCTCTGGCGATTGCACAAGCCCAGATGAGAAAAACAAGAGAGGTTCAGGATGTCGGGTTGGGGGTTGGGGCTTTGGGGGGTTTTCGCATTGAGGGTTTTAGGGTCTAGGGTTTTAGGATTTAACTTTAGGGTTTTAGGGTTTTGGGGTTTGGGGTTTAAGGGTTTAGGGTTCAGGGGAGATATGCATAGCCCAGGTGTCATAAGGAGCTTGGGGCTTGGGGGCTTAGGCTCCATGCTTTCGTCTACGTGCACGAAGACGTATTTCGGCTCTTAGGGCTTCATGCTCTGTAGGATTTTTGTGTTAGGCCTCTTCTTTACCCAGAACTAGACTAGAGGTCTCTCTCTTCGGGTGGAGGGGGTGGCCGGAGGGTATGTGATTCTGTGAGGCCTTCATGAATGTCGAAGATATTATGGGATCTTGGGCGGGGGGGTTAAGAGCCAAGGGTACTTCAAAGAAAAAAAGAACCAGCCTAAACCCTAAAACCCTAAACTCTAAGCCCTATGCCGCCATGAGTCTTGGCGTTCGTCTGAGCACATTTTGGGGGCCTCGAGCCTCCTTGACATGGGGGTAGTTAGTCAGGGCCTGCAGGCTAGAAATATAGCAAATCTAACGCAGTGGACAAGAATAGCACAACAGAGGAGGGTACACTTTGATTTTTGATACAACAGAGCACGGCACTCTGGCAGATGATGCGCCGTCGCAGTATGCAGCATGATGATATCGTATACATCACAACAAACGCAGTCCACCTTCACGTTTCCATAACGTTGAACGATCGCATATGACCCTTTCTTACATCTGATTCTATGCTGAAGCAGATATGCTGGCACACAGTTAGTGACTAGAGAAGTCTCATTCTCTCTCACTCACTCCCTCTCTCTCTCTCTCGCTCCCTCCCTCCCTCTCTCTGTCTGTGTATGTGTATATATATATATACATATATATATATATGTATTATATGTATATGTGTGTGTAGCATTTTATCTTCATGTGTCTAAACATGTGTATACATTAGGTTTTAGCAGGTGTGCTGTTCTTCCCTACTGCCGCAGGTGGACGTGAGTAAGAGTAGCTTCTTGCGAGGCGCGTGCAATGGCTGCTCTTCGCGCAGTCCAATCCGCGCCGGATTACGAGGCACTTCGGTCTGCTCGGATTTTAGGATTCCAACATGTAACATAGGTGTCCTTGTCATTATCGTTGCACTTTGAAATGCACCAAAAGCTTCTGCTAGCTTTTGCGGGCCCCTATATCTATCAGAGTTGGGAAGTTGGATATCGGGGATTCGTGTTGCGGACTTTTGAGTGCAGGGCATTGCACTCGTGGGCCAAGGCGTTCAACGCCACGCGGGCTTAGGATTACAGGCTCGCTTTGGTGTGCAGAACACATGGTTATCAAACAGGCTGAAACTGCCTTGGCCCTTTACTTGCAGTGCCCTTCCGTGTTCTCATGCTAATACTGCTAGTACTGCAACACCTTCAAGGCCACTCAGGCCCCTCTACGGAAAAACCTATTGAACCCTTTTGATGCTCTACTTGTTTAGCCCCCTGTGGCCTGCATATCTGAGAGTAGCGCCCATTCCCAACCCCCTCATCGAACTACTTCTGAATGCACTGGACGTTTTAAGCTTAGATGATTGACAAGTCGATATGCAAAAGGCCGACCAGTGGCAGCCTTAAGTGGTAATGTATCTACATGCATGCATATATAGGTATGTGTGTGTGTGCGTGTGTTTTATCCGGTTAAAGCTCTCAGCCCAACACTGCAAAACAACCCTGTACAAGCCTTAACTCAGGCCTTGGTATTCCGTTAACGGCGTTCCTGAATCAACAGCTTTTGCGGAAGCCCCCAAATCCCTTGAATCTTGGGCCCTACACAGGCCCTGAACACAGCTCCCCCCCGCCCGCGTCACCGGAGAGAACGGAGCACCAAATGGGCCGTTAGGTGGTCTCAACACCCTAAACTTTCCTAAACTATCCCCAAAAGGTCGAGGACATGTCTCTTGCCGTGGTCGAAGCGGATGAGACTATCAGAGCGGCAGAGGAGCTGTCAAGTTTCGAGTTGGGTATAGGTTTGAGGGCCATTTGAGGGACTTAAGTTTGAGCTTAGAGAAGAGTGGAGCGCGCTGCAAACGAAGGGCCTTCTGTAGGAAGTGTTTTCATGGGTGCAAGGAGAACATGAAAGAGGCTGCGCGATTGGCGGCTGAAGCCGCCGCTGCAGCCAAGGCTCGCAGGGTTAAGAGCCGTGCTTTTGGAAGTTGGGGGGAGCTTTGGGACTTCCCTTATGCCCAGAACCGTGCACCCCAAACCGTAGCCCGATGCGCGAAAACGTCACATGAAAGGGTTGTGGGGCTGTCTGAAAAAGGGGGTTGAGACTCCCTTTCCGGATGCCTCACATCGCAATCACATGGACACCAATTTTGGAGTGCCTGGAAGGTGCCAACTCAGAAATCGAGTGACCTGAATTAATTTGGAGTCCACACCAACTGCCACGTTCACAGTATATACAGGAGATAATGTAGGATATGGCCAGTCACTTCTGTGCTGAACAATTGTCTCTTGGCTTCTCCCTCTGTGGTTGCCGGTCCCTGCGATTCGTCCGGATGGAATCCCTTGCATGCACAGGCCCTAAACCCCAAACCCTGCGTGTGCTGTTGGGTGCCAGCTCTGTTGCGCCTAGCAGCGTCCCACTACGAGCATCCGAAGCTAAGAGACGAACGCAGGAGGTCGTACAACAGGCTGTTGTAATGGCAGATGGCGCAAGGAATGGAGAACAAAACTCTCATGCTGTAGTAGTTCAAGAAGCTTGAGACAATTATTTAACGTTTAGGGTTTCGATTATCGGGAGGATGTGAGGCGAAGTTTTACACTTTGCTTCGGCTACATGGCCAGGCGAAGACCCGCGCGGCATCCGAGGCCGTAAACTCCGCGGCGGAATCTCAGGCGCATCGAGCGAGTGAAGGGTGGGATGGTTCTGTATGCACACCTGGCCTTGTCACAAGTTCGATTTCGACGACGAGAACAACAACTGCAATGATAGACCGTTAGACCTTTGGAAACCAACAACCTGGCTCCAGACCTCTTCAAACAATCCAGACAGGCTCAACCCTTCAGCCCAGCGGCCCGAAGAACATCCTGCAACCCCAAGCCCCCAAACCCAAAACGACTCCCTTTGGGCCCTAGCTCCAGCACATTGCCACAGTTTTTGGCCCTCTCAGGAGGCGGAAAGGTCGCGAAGGCGAGCCGAGGAGGCGCTCCCCACTTCGGGTTCGCACTACTACTGCTGCTACTGCTGCTGCTACTACTACTACTACTACTACTACTTCTGCTACTACTACTCCTGCTGTGGTCCAGACCGGTATTTGCAAATAGAAACTGATCGCTGCAATTATCGTCAGCAAAGCTGCTGCTGCTGCTGCTGCTGCTGCCGCTGCTGCTGCTGCTGCTTCTGCAGCTGCTTGTGTTGCCGCTATTGACGCTAAGAGGGGCAACCTAGCAACGCAAGTCTAATCATTCTCCGTTCGCGCTTTTTCTCATTCCTTGTTGGACGAAGTTGGTACTCCCCACCAGGCCTGCACCAAGATTTGCTGGTTCTTGCTTCTGTGAGTCCCTGCAGTTTGGGACCCCCTGCCTCAACATGCAGATTTGGGGTTCAACATGCACAGGTCGGTTTTCGAGATGCAAGCTTTGTGGCTTGCTCTGGGGTCAACGTGCAAAGGTGGGTTTTCGAGATGCAAAAAAAGAGGTTGAACCGCACAGGTCGGTTTCCGAGATGCAAACGGCTGGGGTCGTGGTAGAATAGTAAAATAGTAAAGTAGTGAATAGTTATATAGTGGAATAGTACAGTACTGAAATAGTAAATAGTAAAATCTCGGCTCAACCGGCACAGGTCGGTTTCCGAGATGCAAACTGCTGGGGTCGTGGTAGAATAGTAAAATAGTCAAGTAGTAAATAGTAAACAGTGGAATCGTACAGTACTGAGATAGTAAACAAGTAAAATTCTGGCTCAACCAGCACAGGTCGGTTTCCGAGATGCTAAAGGTACTGGCTCAACATGCAAGGTTTGGTTTTCGAGATGCAAATTGCTCGGTGCCATGCATCTGGGGCGCGCGCATTGCATCTCGGAAACCCAACCTTGCAGGTCGAACGCCACAGTCTCCTCCGGTTTAGTTTGGTATTGTTCCTAATCCTGACAGCACCAGAAGATTGTTAATCATCTTTTGTTTCAAGTATTTGTTGTGGGTAGAAAAAAGGCCTTGTAGCATCCCACTTCACCGAACCTCTGGAAACCAAAGAAGTCCAGGTACCCTAAAGCCCCCAAACCCAGAGCCCTAAATCCCAAGTTAAGCTCCCAAACCTTTACCGTTTGGGAATGTTTGGGATATTTGGTGTTTGGGGCTCTGTGTTTCGTGGAGCTTGTCGGTTTTTTGGGTTCTTCTCCCCCAACAACCTCTCCTAGTCCACACGACCTCCCTGCGGTGCGACTTTGGCAGCTGGGCGGGTGGGAAACCCTAAACCCTAAAACCCTGAAGCCCTAAACCTTAAAACCCTAAAGCCTCAAACCCTTAAGTCCTAAAGCCCTAAACCCCAAAGCCCTCAAAAACCCTAAAGCCCCAAAGCCCTAAAATTCTAAAACCCTAAAGCCCTAAAACCCTAAAAGCCGTAAAGCCCCAAAAAACCCTAAAGCCCCCAGATCCCGTCCCAACAGCCCCGCAGCCTCCTGGGGCTGGTCCAGGCCCTTCGGAACCATGCTGCTGCTGTCGCCTGCTGGCCCGGAATGTTCGTCCCAAAGGGTCCGAAGTAATATGGGGTTTAGAGTTTAGGGCTTGGGGGGTTTAGGGTTTAGGGGGTTTAGGGGTTTAGGGTTTAGGGGGTTTAGGGTGTGGGGGCGGAATGATCCTTAGCATGCTTCCCCCTTAGGCTTCCTTGATGTAGTTAGAGGTTATCCCTATTGTAACTATGTCTGCCCTTATATCTTATATCGTGGGGATACATCGGCAAACCATGGTGGCATTCTTAATCTGGAAGCGCCAAAGCTGATAATGTAGGTACTCGAAATCTTGCGGGTGTTTTCTTGGAGCATGGCTGGGGGGGTTTTGGAGTTTGCTGGACTCTACGTAGGACGTAGGATAGCTTTCGGGGTGTTTGTTTTATTGTGTGTGGAGGTGCTCGCCCCCTCTGCAAGGCGGAGATCTTTGGGTATACCGTTTAAGGCTCCACGCAAACCGAAGTTCATATGTCTGCAACCGCTCAACTAAAATTGTCGTCGCTCGAAGCCCGTAGCCCGTAAAGGCCAACCAAGGCACCCGTAGCCCGGAACCCCAAACCCTAAAGTTGAACCGCCCACCACGAAAAGCACACACACACACAGACATTTACCCCGAAACCCTCAACCTTCAACCCCGAACCCCTACAACCCTAAAACTATCAAGCTCCCACACACATTACAAGCAGACCCGACACCCCCGCTCTGCGCGCGCTCGCGGGGTAGGGTGTGTCCGAGGCCATGAAAGCCGAGGCCGACGCAGAGGCAAGGTTTCCTCCAAGACTAGCGCCGCTTCGGTGCCTTACTAAGCGGGACTGGTTCTTTTTTTGTATCATCATCATCATCATCGATTTGATGCAAAATCAAAACCCACCGACCCGGGAGTTCTGGGGCTTTATAGGGCTTTTATTCAAGGAGTTTATAGCGAAACGGGATGCAAGCTTAGAAACCATGGTAAGACCGCAGTTCAACTGAAGGTTCGAGAAAGCTAGTATTGCTCTCTTAGACAGCATCCTGGGCAGACAGTTTATTTTGGGAAAGGGTTTTTGGAACAAACACCACACGGCGTGCACTTCAAAGTAATGCCCGATTTCAGGGTGCCACTTATAAGAGTTCTAAGTGTGACAAACTCGTTGCGATTTGCAGCTGCCTCGTGATTTTGCTTGCGGGTCTCTTGTGCTTTCAGCGGCACAACATCCATTACCATTCAGCATCCACTGCTCAAGTAGGAGACTCAACAGTCGGTGATTCGACAGCCGGCCGGCTGACCCGCAGAGTCAATTGAAACTGGAAGGTCTGAATGATTCGCAATGATATCCCCTTGTAGACCCTTGCATACTTAATCTATGATAAACACCGAAATCTTGTCTGATCGTTGTGGCCCCTATATTGGAGACTTGGTTGCTGGGGGTGGGGCTCCCGAAATTCTATGCCTCAAACCGGAAGCTTCAAACTCAATTCGATACACACCAGCAACAAACAGATCAAGAGTCCGATGCCGTGAACTGTCGGCTTGGTGATCCTAACCCTTCTAGAATCGACCTATGTGTTTGTCAAGTCTGACTATTATGTCCATGCAGGGTCCTGCAACCAGCCATGGAACGTCACTTAACAACCGATATCGCTTCAGACCAGGTTGTGCCGCAACCCCCTCCTTGGTTGGGGAAGGATGTTCGAGCCGAGCAGGTCAGTTTTTGTTCGAGGTCATATCAGCCCAGAACCCCACTGCGTTAAACCCAAGGGTTACTACGAAGTTCACACGGCTTTCCCACCAGCAGTTCTAAGATAGCACAAACTACCTAAACCCCAGACCCGGAAGTCCTATATTACACGTATAAGCCTCTAAACCCCGAGCCCTCAATCAACCCTAAACCCAAAACTAGCTCGGACCGTCCCTGCCATGCCTGCCTTGCGAGGGTGTTAGTCGAAACCCAAGGGCTCCAAGTATGCAAATGGTACCTACTTTGGGGCCTAAAGTCTATAAATAGGACCTACTTTGGGCTATTTGGAGCCCCAGGGAAACCCAAACTGCCTCTTCAAGGCTTCTAACATTGGTTTTGTACAGCTCATCTTCTCGGAGGCTGCAAGACGAGCGGCCCGAGAGGCAGCACAACGCTCAGTTTCTGTTTCTTGAGAGGCTTTAGGGTCTAGGGTCTGCTGGGTTTCACATAGAGGGTTTAGGGTTTAATAGAGGTGCATGGCTCACCGTTTGGAGCCTCAAGCTCTCGGATTCTATAGGATCCAGACTCGTTATGTGTTTGAGACCTAGGTTTTGCGGATTGTTGTTGTTTTGCTGTCGGTTGCGGCAACACTTTCACATTTTCGATATCGGTCGATGCTGAGTGCGTTTGTGGGGCAGCAACTGAGAATAAAGCTTGCGGGATCGTAGCTTTTTGTCTCTTTTACTTCTTGCGAGGGTGTGCTGTGCTGTACTCGCAGCCGTATTGTATACACGAAGTACAGGCTTCATTGCCACCATGGTGATATAAGCTGTGTCTTTGCGGTACCCAAGCTGGATCCCGAAATCCTAAACCGTAGTCTGGTGGGATATTGAGGTCGATGCATTGCAGAAGCTTGCGTCGCCCAGAGCTAGCTAGCGGGCTGTAAACCTAGGCAGCGGGCAGCAAAGCAGACAGAACAAATTCTGAGCGTGGGAAAGAACTATATTAGATGATGGCTGGGCTGCATGTGAGCACTTATCATTTCAAACTGTGTGGGAGCCAGTCCTCAACCAACTCTGACCAACTCTGCTTAACACCGTCTGTATCCTTTTGTGTACAATGTAAATGTAAAGCTCTCATGCTGTTCATACTTTACAGGCATTTTTGTTCTCCCGTTTCTTTAGCCCCCGCAACACTAAATCAGCAAAAAGACGACTAAAATCCCTGCAAGTGCTAAGCCCCCCGCCCCCCTTCAGAAAGGCAAGAAACAACTTATAAAAAAGGGGTTGCGGGGAATCAGTGATACCTTTGCTTCGGGTCCAAAATCCAAGTCGAGTTTGTCGTTCCCGCTTATGAGCCTTAAGTTAACCACCCCAAACCCTGAAACCCTAAACCCCTAAACCCTAAACCTTAAACCCTAAACACCTAAACCCTAAACCTTAAACCCTAAACCCCTGAACCCCTGAACCTTAAACCCTATAAACCCCTAAACCCTAAACCTTAAACCGTAAACCCCTAAACCCTGAACCCTAAACCCCTAAACCCCTAAACCCCTAAACCCTAAACCCTGAAACCCCGTAACTGATGCAGCCAAGGCCGAGAAGGCCGATGCCGAGGCCGCCCGCCACGCCGAAGCCGAGGACGGGGTGGTTTAGGGTTAAGGGTTTAGAGTTTAGGGATTTAGGGTTTAGGGGTTTAGGGTTTACGGTTATCTAGGACATTTTCAGGTGGGTAGTTACCGTTATAATTAGGAGCCTTATAGAAGGTCTATATACCTTATAGAAGCATTATGGAAGCCCTATATACCCTAAACTCCCCACCTGTAGCTTCCTTCAATGATATTACCTGAAACCTCGAAAACCTGCCGTCTTGGGGGCTCCTTCTCATGGTTTCGTGTTTTAAGGAACAGGGTTGTAGGCTCAGGGTTCAAGGACTTTAGGGGTCAGGTTGCTCTAGGGCCCGCTATATGGTTGCTGGAACAGATAGATAAGGCTTTGGTCGGGATTGTCGGGGTTCATGGTCGAGTTGCAACTATCGGCATTGAGGCTTCGTAAGCGAACCTTTGGAGGGTTTTGCTTTCAATCCGTGGGTGGCTCGCTTCAAGCAGATCGGGGTGAGTGTTGATCTTCCTCGCCCGCACTTGGGATTATGCGTTGGTTCTGCGAAAGCCAATATTGATGCAGCAGCGCAGGCAGCCAGAAAAGCAGCGGAAGCAGCGGCGCGCATCTCAGTGCTGTTCCAGTCCTTTGAACTTTTTTCTTGGCTTGGGGAGGAGTCGGGAGCCTTCTTGCGTGGAAAGCAGGCCACCTCAAAGCTCTTAAATGGCCGATACTTACACGGACAGCGCACGGCAACTTGCTACAAAATTGCCAAGCTCAATAAACATGCCCTCCCGGACTCGACCCGATCGATACCGACTCGTTCGACTCAATTTCCGGCGATCTGTTGCGATTCGCCGATCCGGGAATGGATCCGAAATCAATGGTTATCTTTGTGAGGTATTCACTTTGTCCGTTGGTTCCAGGCTAGGGCTGGCGCCCAAATCGTGCGAATTAGACGCTAGTTCGCTCCAATCCGCATACGAGGCCCCGGAGGTGTGTTGTGGCGCAAGGGGAGGCAGCACAGCATTTGAGTGGCAGGGACGGTGCCGAACCACGGCAAGAACGAATTATTGTCAGACACGAGTGCGGAAATGGAAAACCCCACTCCAGCCCGCATTCAGCTTTTGAGTCTCCAACCAGGGCATGGGCGGACCCTGTGTGGCTTAGTGGTAGTTTGTTTGACTCCCTGAGTGGCGCTTTGCGGAGGTGTGTGGGCTCGATTCCCCCGGGCGTCATTTGCTCGAGGCTTGACGGTGGATTTGAGCAAATTAGCGTCTAATTCGCACGGTTTGGGTCCCCCCTCCACAATTCGCGTCGATTTGGGTCCCCCACCTCACGGTGGATATGAGCGAATTAGCGTCTACTTCGCACGATTGGTCCATGGATTTTGAGCGAATTCCAATTCGCCCGATCTCCTACGATTGAGCGAATTGGAGCGTGATTCGCACGATTTGGGCCCCCCCTCCCCGCGGTGGATTTGAGTGAATTGGGTGTCTCCCCGCGCTGGATTTGAGGGAAGTAGCGCGATTTGGGTCTCCCCACAGTGGATTTGAGCGAGTTGTAGCGTCTAATCGGCACGATTTGGGTCCCCCCCCGTCCCCACAGTGGATGTGAGCGATTTGGGTTCCTCCCCACGGTTTGGGTTTACCACTAACTCGCTTTTGCTTTGCCAGACCTCCTTCCAAGCTCGGGTCTGCAAGTGGGGAGGGGAGGGAGGTGCAGGCTAGGGGAGGTGGGAGCGGGAAAGCGATCAGTGGCTGCCACTTTGTCTTGTTTTTGCCTTTCCAGACCTCCTTCCAAGCTCGGATCTGGCTTTGCATGTCGGTCCCATCCCTGCCCTCCTCCCTCCACCCCTTCCATTTTTTTTCGGGCTGACGTTCGCGTCCAAAACATGCTTGTCCGATTTGTGAGAGCGTGAACTCGTAAACCGTAAAAATCCACAGTGCCCGTTTCTGCCCAGGCAGCTCGTCAAGCCGCTAGGGAGGTCGCATCGGGTGATTCGGAAAGCGGGGTTTCGGGGTTCTTTTGAGAGTCGCCGGTCAATTTCATGTTAGGGTTGGCGTGTATCTTAGTTCGGAGCGTGTGGGTTGTATATTCGGGCTGTAGTGAGGACTTTCCGCGCCTAGGATTTCAGTGTTTTGAGATTGGGATTCGCCGGTTTTGTCGGAGAGGACGGGTGGGAGAGTCTTGTAGTTGAAGTTCTGGGGCCAACGGGTTGCGTCGGTCTCTCTGACCCTTCGGGATTTGAGGTCTTACGGGTTACGGTTTGTGCTGGGTAAACTTGACATGTTCAAGCCCAAGTAGGTAACACAGGTTTGTCTTCTAATCTAGTAGGGTCTGTTCGAAGGATTATAGCAGCATTTCACCCTTACAGCTCCTCTCGCGTAAGGCCCTCGTATTCTCCTGGACTTCGTTGCGCATCCCTACAGCGGCTGCGCGCCACAGTTTCTACAGCCCGTAGCATGGCTCGCACCATCGATCCAGCCAGTATGTTTCAGCATCTGGCGGACCATGCCCTCTCGCACGCAGCTTTCTACAGTTTACACTGCCACGCAATTCCAAGATGTGTTTAGCCCAGATGTTCTTGCCACTTCTGGCAGGCCGATCAACGGGTGCAAGCAGCAATGGCCCAGCATGCGACAGAATCTCAGGCACATCCTGGCCCTTTGCCGAAGGAGTTCCCAATATTTCCGAATATTATCTTGGTTTTCGGCACCTACCGGAAAGCACATAGGCACTGAAAGGGCACCCAAAAATGTTCAGTGGCTTGCTGCTTATAACCCTATCGGCCTCAAGGAACCATTACGGGGCACATGGTGGAGCGCCCTCCAAACCGTCTCGAGTGAAAGGCCCTCGATCTCCATGGCTGAGGCTAGGAAAGCCTCGCGCCCCGAACCCAAACCCAAAGCCGCAAACGCTTCGTTGCTGAAGCCCCACGCCAAGAATCAAAACCTCGCAACGGTTGTCCGGCCCAATCATCCGTTCTAGTTGTCAGCCCTATTCCGATTACATGGGCATGAGCCATTAGGAATGCTGCTCCTTGAGATGGTTCCCTTGTCCAGTAGTTCAGGATGGTTCAAACCCTGCTATTAGAGTTCAGCATGACATGTTGGCCTTGGCCCGAAATGCACAGCGCAGTCGACATTCTCCAGAGGGTTCTTTCGTTTCAGGTTTGAGTAGTTCAGGGCTTGAGAGCACCCTCGCAGGCTTGAAGGTGAGGGGGGGGAGTTAGCCATGCCTCAGTCATTCCCTGATGACACTGACGACCTGAGGATGTCGTGAGACGCGGACCAACCCTTAGTGTGCCTACCACTCCTATTGCACTCTTATATTGTGACCGTTACAGGGTAGCTTGTGGTGCAAAAAAGGCAAGAGGTCGGGCTTGGAGGCTGCAGCTCAGTTGAGGCGAGCAGGGCTGCCTCAAACCTTGTAATTTGGTCCCTGAATACTTTTCTGATCCTCAATCCGTACTGGTGGCTTTACCACAACTTCCATAACGTCCCCTGACATTCCTGTTTCTGCGTACTATGACCATTGACAACTCGGTATACCCCAAACCGTAGACAGCGAGCTTAGGCATACCCTAATCCCCAAACCCAGCCGAGAACCAGATCAAGGCCTGCACGGCGACCCCTAAGCCAAGAAGTTCAAACGGTAGCCAAGATTCGATGGTGCTATAATATTCCCGGCCCTTGCGGTAATTTGCAAAGGAGCCCAGTCTGAACCCTTAGAGTGCATGTACCTATATCGTTTATACACGCTCCCTTTTTGTACTATAGTGGAACCTCCTTGCGGCAAAAGGATATAACATGGAGGTACCTGGGCTGCCCTGGGCTTTTAGGGAAGACTTCCAAGATCTTCAAACAGCCATCGATCATTACCACCAGGCTGCGCACGACGCGGTTCGGACCGCGATGATGCAGCATGCATCCGATACGCAGGCCCGAGCCCCTGAGATATTTCTAAGGGTTTTCGTAGAGGTAATTACACTGGTATGCAGCTTTCTGCAACATTCAATGCTCTGAAGCTGGAAGCGCCCGGCATCTGCAGGCCGCGCAGATCGCAGTTCAGTCCGCGATGCAGCAGCACGCCTCGGGCACGCAGGCCCCAGGAAAAAACTATTTGGCTGCCGTGAGCCTGAAACGGGAAGTTCTGCCTTGAAGATTGGCGGTGTTGAGACCTCCAAGCCTTACCCAAAACCGCGCTTCACCAAGCCTCGCTCCAGTGGCCGAAGTCAATGCCTACAGAGTTCAAGGCTTGAGCATGGGATGCTTTGGGGCCTACTCTGACCGATTCAAAGCAGTAATGCTACAGGTTTGAGGTTTAGAGTTTAGGTTACATTCGTTGCACTCGCTCCGGTGGGATTGCAGTCTTGGCCAGCATGAGACTTGCCATGCTCCTGAACTCCTTGCTGGCTGGGCTTGCTTCTGTGATTCGAGAAGTGCCCACATGCTGTACTCCCTTGCTCTAGCTCTTGCACCAGCTTGTGGAGTGGAGTGCTTTTTCGCTTCTCCGGTCCTAGTTCCTTAACCCTAACTAAGCCTGAACCCTTTGTCAGCAGGCCAGAAACGGTCCGTCAACAGAAAGACCTGCACCAGATAACCTCTGCATTGGCCACGTGGAGGCTGCGCAGGAAGCGGTTCGGACGGCGATGATGCAGCATGCGTCGGACACCCAGGCCCCTGTCCGAAGCGAGGAGTTCCACGTCTCAGAACCCCCGAAGGAGCCTCAGACTGAAACATCCAGGCCCTAAAGCCGAAAAATCCTGAACCCCTAAAGCCTTATTCTAGACCGCACGACCCCTGAGCCCTAGGAGCTCAAGCGGGCCCTGACTCCAAGCTCCGCATCAGCCCCGAAGCAGCCCTGAGCCTTGAGCCCGACTGCAACCGAAGCTCAGAAAAGTGCTTCCAAAGGCGGCTGCGGGATCGAAAGGTTTGGGGTTTAGGGTTTTAGGGTTTATAGGGTTTAGCGCTCAAGACTTGGAGTGCGACTTATAAGGTGGCCTGGAGTTACTGAAACGGGTCAGCTGAAGCACCAGGTCGGTGTGCCTTGACCGTGTTCGTAGGCTTTGGTGTGTGGGGGGGCTGCTCTGACCTTCCCAGTGCCTCCGGTATCAGGGTGCAGACGTTGCGGTCCCATTGGGGCGCCTTTGCCAGCAGCTGTGGTGCCCCAGTGCTCCAGAATTGAGCGTCTCGTCGTTTGGGCTTGCTGCCGCGATGATCCTGGCAAGCATGCCCACGTCTTTCGGTTCGTGGCTTCAGCTCTTGCAGCCGGCCGTGGAGTGGAATTCTTGTAGAAGCTTCGATGGAAAAGTCGACACTCTGGACCCTAAACCTTGCAGCAAGGACCCTTTTTACCCACTATGGAAGCCATAAACCCTGAATTTAAACGCTAAACATAGTAGCCTTTTTGGGACCGTAGCCCTGCATCGAAGAAGAAACCCCTCCAATCATCTCAGCGGCAGGCCGCGCAGCAAGCGGTTCAGTCGGCGATGATGCAGCATGCGTCGGACACGCAGGCCCGACTCTTTCATCATACCGGAATCCCTCTCTGAAAGTCTTACGCAGAGGCTGAACCTGCAATGTAAGCGCCTTTCTGCATTAAAGACCTTGAGATGAGACCCTCAGGCCCGACACACCCAAAGACCCTACCGTTTCTACCCCTGTCTAAGCCAAACAATTCTTTGAAGGCCAAAAATACTTAAACTAAACTAAACCTAAACCAAACTCTAAAGACCGTCGGAGGCGTGCTGTCGTTTTCGAACCCCAAACCCTAAACCCTTAAACCTAAAAATCCTACCGCGATAATCTTAAACCCTGTCGTAAAAACTTGAATCCTACCGTTGAAATCCTAAATCCAATCCGAAACCCTACCCTAAACATCTAAATCCTACCGTAACAATCCTAAACCCTACCGGTCCTACCGTAAACAATATGTAAAAATCCTAAATCCAACCGTAAAAAATCCTAAACGACCCAACGGCTGCCCTGGCTTTCAGGCAGCGCGAGCCAAGGCTGCGGGCCTGGCTTCGTCTACGCTCATCGGAAGTAGAGGGTTTACGACTGAGGGCCTTGTAGGTTGTGCGTAGAGAGGTTAAGATTGGGATTTCGGTGTTTAGGCAGGGTTCATTGTGGTTTTCGGTCTTTATTAAAATCTGGGTTCTGAATAGGTTTGGGGTTGAGGGCTCATGGGCTTGTGTTGGGGATTTGGTGAGTGTACATTGTGTTCCTGTGAAAGCGGGAAAGCGTATACGTCGGGTTGTATTATATGGGTATACTAACACTCGATAGCCTTTCTCAACCACGTTAGAGGGCCTGGCCAGATAACCATACTTACCGGGATTGAGGGATTAGGGCCTCGGTGTTTGGGGTTAGGGCGTAGGTGGTCGAGGCATTTGGCTGCATACATGACATGTGCATCATGCATAGTGTGATCTTAGAATCGTCCGAGCCTGGCGGTGATGGTTATTTAGATGTTCGAGTTCAGGAGTCAGTTGCTGATTGCCGGCTGTCTAAATAAAGGTCGCACCATCAACCACAAGGCCTTAACGCGGTCGGCACTGGTAACGAGGTCTCCTCTTGGCTCGCCGCCGCGCATGGCGATGGCAAGCCTGTGGCTGGCGCTTGCTTGGACACGGTGAAGTGCTTCGACAGCGTGAGCCTGCACAGACTCAGGGTTCGGTACCACAGCGCTCGGGCGCCGGCTTGCATCTTCAACGTCCTCAAACACTGGGAGGCCATGACAAGCCATGCTTGGACCTTTTGATGGCCCCGTTGGTGTCACCATCAACCCTGCTGAGCAAGAGGGGCTTCCTCAAGTACATGTATGTCTGTACATACACACATGTACGTATGTATATACAGACATAGTTATCCCGGTTTTCCTTAGCAGCTTAGTTTCCTATATGGCGAACTTTGGGCGAACGTATATACTACATAGGTACATGGATCATTTACTAGGCCTTCGAGTACCTTTACCTCAAGCTCTCGTCTCCACAACACCAAAGCCGCAATGTTCCTCAGGTTCGTGCAAACTTGAACAGCTTTGCAGTTTTCAGGGTATCAGTAAACCCCCCTCCTGCCGCCACCAAGGCTCAGTTTGTTCATCTGTGCGCGCTTCAACTTCACCCTACACTTCTAACTTTCTCAACTCGAAACCAAAAGCCCTATACTTTGCCCTCAACCGCTAAATGCGACCACCCTTATCCCCCAACAATTCCAAGCTACCTGAGAAAATTCTCGAAAATAGCGAGTCGATGCCTTCTAGACTTCAAAGGCAACCTGACGACCGCCCCTTAAAACAACAAGGCATAATCTCTTCCCCCTATTATTAAACGCCCTCCCCTCCCTAATATTAAAACTGGATTTCGGGGGTTCGGTTTTAATATTAGGGGGGTT